>BQKN01054775.1:0-17371 GCA_022839385.1 Asparagus kiusianus | reverse complement strand
GATCTTGAAGAGTCGGCGGTCCACGGACATCGACGTCCCCGTCACAGGCCAACAACCCACGCAAGCGAGACCGTACCAAACCGGGCTCTCGTGTTTATTTTCGTTTAAGTTGTAATCCCTTTGTTTTCATTTTTATTCTGTTGTAACGATCAAAGTTGTAACAGATCTCGAAAAAGAGAACATCAATGAAAACAGCAACTTTTACCGGAAACAGTGCACCGCTCGGTGGAATGCGCAGTATTTCGGATCATTGACCCTCTTGGCATCTTCTTGATCCTGAATCGGCGGCAACTTGATCTTGTTATTCTCGACCAAATACTTGAAGATACCGGGGATTTCATCCTCTTTGAACGAGTAGACTTTTGGGAACCTCGGCTCCCCAACCTTTTGCTTCTGGGGCTGTTGCTGCCATCTCGGTTGTTGAGGCGCCCTCTGTTGCTGCTGCTGCGGCTGCTGCGGCTGCTGCGGCTGTTGCGGTTGTGCTTGTACTTCAAAGACTTGATTTGCGACCACCGCATTCGCATGCGCCTTCCCTTTACCCTTGGGGGTAAAATTTGGTTGTGGGGTATTGTTGGGAATTTGCCCTCTCTCCGCTTTCTTCCTCTTGAGGAATCGTTCAGCTCGCTCTCCCCGCATCTTCAAATCCTTCCAGGTTTTAGACGGCGCCATTCCCATGGCTTCAAGGATGTCGAGCGTCAAGTTGTTGTGGCAAGTCTCGAGGATGAAATCTTCGCTGACCGGATCCCTGCAATTCATAGCTTTGTTCTGGAATCTTTTCACGAAGTTTTCAACCGTCTCGCCGTTCTTTTGCTTTTCATCGAACAGCGTGCCGATTGAAACTTCGGTATCATCATCAAAGAAGTTTGTTAGGAACATGTCCTCCATGTCATCCCAGCCGTTGATGCTCCCAGGCTTGAGACGGCGGTACCAATCGAAGGCAGCTCCGCGAAGAGTGCCGACGAATGACCGCACCATGAGGGGCTCATTTCCGGAAATGATTCCTAAATGAGACTTGAAGTAGATTAAATACTGGGTAGGGGAACCCTTCCCATCAAACGGCGTAAAGTTAATCAGATTAAACTTTGCCGGATATGGGATCGATTCCCACTCCCTTGGATAGGGGCAGGGTATACCAGACCTTTTTACCTCTTGAGCACTCATCAACGCATTGATTTTGCGCTCCAAGTCTTTCATCTTCCTGTCCTCACTTGTCTCGGTCTTCGAGTGGCTTCGAGGTGAGGTGACATAGTCTTCTTTTGCATTATCTTCTGCGGGACCACCCCCAGCGCTGGTGTTGACAGGAGGAATGTTGACATTATCCGCTTCCCGCTCATGCTCCTCTGGATTGCGTTGGCTCGGTTCTCCTTGGTGAACCGTCATTGCCGCGATCTGTTGGTCGTGCATCTCCCTCATCCGCTGCATGGCCATCTCCATTTCAAATTTGAAGCTCTCCTTCTGCTTGGCCAGGGCTTCTTCAAGTATCTTCGACACTTGTTCGGCGGTGATCATGAGCGATTCATAAGGTCGGCCTGTACTTGAAGTTGTGTCATCGGATGCGACGGCGGAGCAGGTATCAGAATCAGCATCTGATTCTTCTTCCTCTAGGGAGAGTCCCTTTTGTACTCTTGGATAATTCTTTCGTTTGATGGTTCCCGACCGCAACCATGTCATGCATCGGGAAGCCTCGGCAAGCTGATCCAAGTTGAGACGTGGTGTTGATCCCCCTCTGCCGGTCATGTTGACTGATACTTTCGAGTATTCATCCTCTCGGCGGAGCGATTTCTTCTTGTGGAAACGCTTCGGCTTGGAGAGTCTCTCGAACACCGAGATTCTTGTTGGGGTCTGAGCACAGCAACACTCGGACAGCACTACCTTGATAATGTTAGCACACGGGCAGCGGGACTCCATATCCTGCATGTATCTCTTTCGAGATTTTCCCACACCCCCGGCCCTGTAGTACAGCTCATCAGCTTGATAGCTGGAGCAACCTACAGAGTGTTGGTAGGTGTCCCTCGGTATAACACGCTCATCCTCAGACGAGAGTGTTTCCCTTTGGGAATGCAAAACATGGTTAGATTTTTCAAGAGTGGCCCGTTCAATCTTACGCTTTTGGGAGCATAGAAATCGAACGGGCTCTTTCAGTTCGACTCGCAACTCAGTGCGGTCGGTGATAGGGGCTTTCCCTTTTTCATCTTTCTTGGGGGGATTGATTCGATCCCCGGTCTGGTTTTTAACTTAGGGACCTTTCAATGGTCCCAGCCGTTCTTTGACGGGTATTCTTCCTCGGTTCTCCGGTAAGGGACCGAGGCGACTCGTCAAAGGAACCTGGGATCTTGAATGATCCCCTTTTTTACCTGGCCCTGTTGAGGGTGCCGGTACAGGAGGAGTAGGCTCTGATTTGGTTGAACTCTGGGCGATAATCTTGCCCTTCTTGGTTTGAGGTGTTGGGTTTGTTTTGCGTACCCACACCAGTTTGCTTGTAGACGGTGTTTTGACCACCGTTCCTTGCTGCATCTCCTCTGCCTTCTTCAGGAGGAGCCGGGCATGTGCAAGTAGAGCGCGGCGCTTCTTGATTCGCTCCTCGAGCGTGGAGCGGTTCCTTTTGACTCGGATCAACTCGTTTGCTTCTGATTTGGAGGGGAGGTTGACTGCTTGCCGTTGCTCTTGTCGCTGCCTCGACTTCAGATCCTCTGCATAGCGCACTCCATCTTTCGACTCCTTAGCCCTGGCGAGCTGTTGAGCGAGGCGTTGGCGGCGTCTTTGGATCGCCCTTTTTGATGGAGTTGGAGCAGCATCACCCATTGCCTTTGGTGCTGTTGGATCTACGTTCTTGACCACACTGATCGACGCAAGGCCGCTGTGTGGTGCAAGTGTAGCAGCAGCGACGGCGGGGTCTTGAATTGAGGAGTTGGAGATCCCGCAAGCCCTTTTTGGAGATGGGTTCTTCCTGCGCCGATGCGGAGATGCAGATCTGGAGGAGGAGGAGGAGAGGTACTCTTCATACTTCTGCTGGTCGAACTCGTACTCGACCTCTTCATTCACCCGGATCTTGAAGGCCGGTTGCGTCACTCCGATCTCGGCAGCGAGGTCGGCGGCTCCCACTGTGGTCGCCAGCTTGTTTCCGGTAAAAGTTGCTGTTTTCATTGATGTTCTCTTTTTTGAGATCTGTTACAACTTCGATCGTTACAACAGTATAAAATGAAAACAAAGGGGTTACAACTTAAACGAAAATAAACACGAGAGCCCGGTTTGGTACGGTCTCGCTTGCGTGGGTTGTTGGCCTGTGACGGGGACGTCGATATCCGTGGACCGCCGACTCTTCAAGATCCTTCCGGGAAAATCCGGCAGAGCTTCGTCTATCCGCGTGGGATATAGAAGCAGAACTTCGTTGATTCGCGTGAGATCTAGAAGCGTAAAGCGTATATCTCGGTTAAACGAGATAGTAGCTCTTCTCAGTGTCGCCTGTGAAGGGCAACACCAAGGACAGAAGGGGGTGAATGAAGAAAGGTTGATGAAGACTCTCGCTCCTCGATCCGGCAGGGCTTCGCCGCTCTCCTGCAGACTCTGACTCCTCACTCCGGCAGGGCTTCGCCGCTCTCTTGCAGAACGATCCTTGGCTAAGATAATTCAGCCTTGAATCGAGTGCAAAATCAGGAGCCCTTCACAAAGGAGGCCAAGGGGGGCTATTTATAGCCAAAAGGAGAGGGGGGGGCTGATGTGAGACACCCCTAGGGTGTCTCGGCTTGGCCGAGACACCTTGGGGTGTCTCGGCCTGGCCGAGACACCCTTGGGGGGGCTTGGCTTTGCCAAGACACCCCTCGGGTGTCTCGGGCCTGCCGAGGCCCATTTGGGTGTCTCAACGCAGTCCGAGGCTGTGCCGTTGTTCTGCCGTTGTCCTGCCGTTGACTCGCCGTTGACTTTTCGTCCGAACTCGGATTTGAGTGATTTCGGATGCGTTGGAATCGTGACGGCGAGCTCTGTAGACCCCAATGGTTGGATTATCAGTGGGGTGATCGGGGCATGGCAGGCGTTGGCCCAATTGCGGTGGTCGCGGGGTTTTCGGTCAATCCGTATCCCCGTGATTCTGACATTCTGTCGGCTCACGTAATCCGTCGGTTTGCTTCAGTCGCTCACCGGCGTCATTTGAGCTCTTGTGAACTGGGTAGCGTCGTTCGATCGTCGATCGTTAACACCGAGCTGTGAGTGGGGACCTATCGGCAATTTTCGATGCCTACAGCGTCAAAGCACAAAGTCTCAGAGAGTTTGCTCTCTTAGCACAACGTTACATGCGGAACGGACCTAGACAATTCGCATGCTAGCCCGATTCAAACGGTAATCGGTAAAGGCACATCAAACCCGTTGAAGGCTGGGGGTTTGCCAATAATCCCAAAGTCTATGCCTAACACGCATTGCCGGTTTAGTCTTTCGCCGATTGAAAAAAGACACCAGGGTCTAAACCTAGGGAATTTTATCCCGAAGCCTAAGAAGGGATAAGTCATCGCCTAATACGCGATGCGGGGTGCACTTTTCCCTATAAGAAATGGTGAAGTCTATGTATTCAAAGTCATAGCATTGAGGGCTGGGGGTGTACAAAAAAAAATCCTGTGAAAGAAGCAAATGCGGAGTCTCTAGTAATAGATCAAGCCAAAAGCATATAACAACAAGTTCGTTATCCCGAAGGCAACTGACAGCTAAGAACATGGGACTCTAAACTAGAGAGCCTGTCCATGTAGCCCTGCTCAAGTTCTGCCTGCAGGCTAGCTCGGACAGAGTCTTCAGAACTGCTTAAGACCTCCGCGGCTTCACTTTGCAGCTTCATCAATCCCTCCTGTGTCGATCCCAGCTTATCGAGCGTCCATTCACGAGAACGTTCTAATCCAGCCAGGTCCTCGGCGATAAGAGTAGCGGACTCTTCGGCACGCCTCAAGGCCTCCTTCAGCCTAGCTATCTCTTCACGGGTGGAATCCAAGGAGCTGAGTAACTCGGCTCTGCCGGCATCCTTCTTCGCCAGGGTAGCCATCAGCTGCGCAACAGAATGCTCACGTGATCGAAGCTCGCTGCCAATGGAAGATCTCAGGTCATGCCACTACGTCAGCCTATCCTCCATCTGAGAGGATACAAAAGAGGAAGCTCCACCAGCCTTTAACTACCTCAGCTCTCGGATCTCTGACTCCAAAACAGCGAATTCGGCAGTGAAGGAATCGGCCAACTCTGGATGTCCCTCTTCCCTCATCATCATCATGTAACGAGAAAAGGAACGCCTAAACTGATCGAAACAGTACTCTCTGTGAAGAAGCTTCTCGATCATGCCGTTATAAAAGGTGGTAAAAAAACCAAGGTCCATACGGAAGATGTCTCTGTCTGGATCGGTATCGGCCAGAAGGGCGCGGACACGCTCATACAGAGAAGAGCGAGATCCTGCAAGCAGCGATATAGAAAGCTAAGGGATCATCGAGTACGATGAGGAAATTCAAAGTCAAATTCCGAGCGTACCTATGCCGCAGAGGTTCCCTCGGACTGAGGTCCGACAGACTCCGGGATAACGGCAGGGGTGGTCATGGAGGGTATATCAACCCTTGTAGGCAGATCAGTCATACCTCCCGGCTGTGGCGGGGAAACACCGCCCTCATGTAAGCTATCAGCTCCAGTAACCGTAGTGGCATCAGGCACAATGCCTGGTCCTATAGTTACACTTCTTCATTAGTCAAAATGGAAAGCGGGATAAAAAAAAAGAGAAAATGAAGGGAATCGGATATATACCTGTGAATGAATCACTCCCAAAGAGTGGTCTCACAGTCCCTCTAGAAGTCTGTTCAGCCAGCATGTCGGCTAATAATCCGGCGTTAGGTTTTGAAAAGCTTGATGCAGGAACATATCCCTGTTCCTCGAAACCTACATCATGAAAGGCTCCTTCCCCAGCTGACTTTTCTATCGCAACATCTGCAGGGCAACCCAGATGTTGGAGATATGTATAAGAAGATAAGAAAGAAAGGAAAAGCTTTGCAATACCTGCCGCAGAAGCAGAAGATTCTCTTTCCCCGTGTCGGAGGAGGGCATCATCGGAGGCAGGTATGCCTGAGTATCGACCGGTGGGCTCAACACCGTCTGCCTACTCAAGATCAATGTTTAGATCGATACCCAGGGAGCCGTCATGAAGGGCGTCGCACATCTGCTGCATGAAGCAGTCCATGTTATCGGACCCAGGGAATACCGGATCCGGTGGAAGCTCGCCCTCTTCAAAGAACCCTGGAGCATAAAACATGATTACGAATCCCAAAAGGTAAATCACCTTAAAGCAATAAAAAGGTGTGCAACAAGATGATACCTTCCTCTCCACCGGCAATGTCGCCTAAATCCACTCCATAAGGACGCTGGCCGACGAGTGGTTTGTGAGCGATCTTCTTCCTTTTCAAGGTACCAGCCCTCCTAGGACCAACAGGTCGGTCATGCCCGGACTGGCCACACGTCTCAACACGCGTGGGAACTGGGTTGTTGGGTCCCGAGCTCGTATAACGAGAAGCGAGCGACTCATTAACTGTCCAGCCTAAAGTAATAATGGTCATCAAACGAGCAAAGATCTTTCGTTAATACCAATTGGAATTAAGAAAGGAAAGCTAAGGGCATGACAAACCTGCATCAAGTTCTTCTTGGTCGGTGTCTATGTCCATATATCCCTCCTCAAAAGTCTCGTCGCCATCCGTAGCAAGGAGCTCGTCATCAGCTTTGCTTGGAAAAGGGGAGCGGGCAGGCCTCTTCCCCTGCTTTCGAGCAAGCTCAGCCTTACGAGCAGCCATCATAGCAGCCTAAACCTAGTGTTCGGACTGTAATTCTGAAAGACTCCTCACCCGTACGGATTCATGGGCGGAAAGGAACCACTTGCAGCTGAGGAAAGTAATCATCGGCTTGCGTCTATATAAAGGGAGAGCAAAATGGGCTCCAGTGCAGCCCACCATAGTCCACAGCCATGCTCGTACACCGTCAATAAGCCCTCCCTCAACCTTCAAACTACAGCTGGGATTCCCAACATATAGATGGTCATAGCCGAACTGACGAGCAAAACAGCAAAGAAGATAAGGCTCTATGTGGCACCGATTCTTCACCCGGAGAACAAGATACCCGACACGGATGTTCACCAACAAGCGGAAACAACCGACGTCGAGAACAGTCCGATCACTCCTGGGTTTCTCCTCGTCGACCAGCACGTCGCCATAGCTACCCGAGAAGTGAGGAAAACATTTGAAGAACTCCCAGCTCTTACGAACTTGAAGTTCTTGTTGTACATCACTGAATTTCTTCCCAAGCCATTTGCTCCTCTCCAACAGCTGAATGAAAGGAACCGGAACATCAATAGCACTGGGCGCCGACATCAGGTCAGGACGGTGAAGAACGAGCCACGCCATCAGATATGCGTAGGGAAGCTCGACCTTCGGACAAACGAGCTCGGTCGATGGTTCAGGACCCACCTGGGTAAAACCACTGACCACGCTCCTGAGCCCGCAATGGATGCAGGAAACCATCGCTGGGAGCAGAGAAAGCTCCCTCCTATAAGCTAGCTGAACCGCGGGGAAGAGCACCTCGAGAGGGAGAGCGTCTGAAGCCTGGTATGGAACAACACACTTCTTCAACCAGAGCGCAAGATAGCCTGCCAGCAAAGACCGAGGCTCGATAGACTTCTGTGCGCTACGGAGGAACGAACGGAACTTGGTTCCTGCAGGAAAAGCTCCCTCAGCACTGGAGAGGGTATAAGAACGAGTCTCATTCTTCTCCATCAGCTCGTTAATAGCAGCAGGGGTCAAGACGTCTAACTCATGTATGGGCTCTCCGGAATCACCCTCCAAATTAGGAAACAGATAGAGAGCAAACTGCTTCAAGCTGATCTTCTTCTTCGTCTTTGCTGGAGGAGAAGTCTGGAGCAAGGAGATATGATAGTGACAAGTGAGGTCCCAGAGAGTATCATACATATCAGGATTATCTTTCTTCAACCACCCTAACTGCTGGTTCGAAGGAAAGTACTCCTGATACGGACAATCCCCCATCGGAAGGTCGGAAACCTGATGCATCTCATGTAAGGACAACCCTAACTCTTCGTCACTGGTCAAGAAGGTGTTACTGTCAGGCATATATGTCTCTAGCAACGCCAAGAAGTGGCGGCAGCTGACTGGGAGTCCGTGAATGGTAGCTCGTATAGGTGCATACAATCCACTGCTCTTTAAATCCCTCTCCCAGCGCCCCAAGACGTAACTGGTCAAGCGGGTCCACCATCCCTTGGCTAGTGAGGAAGCCCAACCGTAACATCTGTAATCTGGTGGAGGTAACCATCTTCCAAGCTGAGACAGACGATTCCTCACGGTAAGAGCACCTACCGATACCTCGCCTAGGGGTGCGGTGTCAAGACCCATGATCCCTGGTCGAAGACCGCGAATGGAATGATACCCAATAGAACCAGGACTCTTATGATGAGAGACGTATCCACACTGAACTCGCTCAGCATCATCAGTAAGGTGCCAGGACATCTGTCGCCCCACATCCTGTCTCTCCAAATGAGTAAAAGAATATTGACGAGGAATGGAGGGGATGTACAAAAGAGCTCCTTCGTCGAGAGTCAGCCAGTGCTCCTCAGTAAGAGTCAATGTAGCGGGATCCTCAGTGTAATCTCTAAACAGGAAGCCGGGCTTCTGTAAAGCCTGAGTAGAGGTAGCATCCGCGGTAAAGGGAGCATCTGTAATAAGTTGGCGTAAACAATGACGCCCTCCATCCCGTATCAAGCGACAGGATTCGTCAGAACGATCTCTGTCAAACTGAGGAAGTGGATCAACGGCCTGCCTGGCGGAAGCCGAAGAGAAAACTTCCCTACTACAACCAGTAGCGACATGATGAGGAAGGCTACCCCCGGGAAACTCAACTGCAACAAAGCAAGGATGGAGTCAGAAAATCCATCCCATAAAGGCGAGATGAGATTATGCACGAGATAATTGGAGAGACGATTTCGAGTGTCCCACACCGGGAGGACGGTATGCGTCATCACGTAGATAGCGTGGTAACACACACCGACCTGTAAGGTGTAAGACGACACGAGATCGCCCCAATATATCCGAAGACTTGAATTGGCTAAGCAAAACAAGTCCGAAACCTTAACCCCCGCGAAGAAGGGTATCGGTTCTTCCTTCATGACCCGCGGAGAGGTCAATCGGGGATACAGAAAATGTAAATTCTCACCCCGAAGAAAGAGGCCGCCGAAGAAGACACCGCGGGAACCTCTGCCTCGCTGTGCTGCGAGTGGGAGCGACTCCTAGAAGGCCGAGGGTGACGCGGAGACATCGCAAGTCTGCAATAAAAAGCAATGCGTCAGGTACAATATATATACGCGAAATTTAAAAGGGGAAATTAAGCACTTGAACTTAAATCCTATGAATAAATAGGATTTTATAGTTGAAGTCTAATTAAACCTACAAATTTCGTGCACGCGAAACAATAATTGCCATTTTCGCGATGAATTTTGGTGAAATACCCAAAATACCCCTCGTGTTCAAGGCCAAATTCGGGTCAAGGACGCGCATGATCTGGGTCATGATCATCATATTTGATCATATAGCACCCCGATACCCCCATAATTTTGGTTAAATTTTGCAAATAAACCCTTTTGTAGAATTTAGCCAATTTTGCATAAAAACCCCCCACAAATTTTTGATTTGGTTTCCACATGCCTTTATCAAAAATTTGATCATGAATTTATGGTCTAAACTCCTTGGATTTCAGCCTTGAATTCGTTGCCTTTTTGCAAATAAGCCCCTCTAAAACATTTATGGGCTGTTTTGCAAATAAACCCCTCAACAATCCTTTGATCCTCTTGCATAAAGCACCCCTCACCTCTTTTGATCAAATGGGCATGAATCCAAGCCTCAAAATTTCAGCACCATTTTTGCACAAAAAACCCCACGAATTTCAGTCCTATTTTTCAAATAAGCCCCCCAAAATTCGGCCACATTGCCTCTTTTGCACAAAAAAAAAAAAACCAAAACATTGTGCATACACAACCCCTTGCCTACTACAAGCATAAAGATGCAATCTTTATCAAAAAAAAGGAGAGGATTGTGAAGGGGAACTTACCCAAATCAAGAGGTTTGAGAACCCTAAATTCAAGGGCCAAGATTCGAGCTCGAAGGAGGAGTAAGAAACCCTGATTGGAGGAGACCAATCTCGGCCAATGGGTGCCCGCCAAAAATCCAAATTAGCTTATGGGTTGAGAGCTCTTGAAGAGAAATCAATTGAGGAAGTTTGGAGGAAGAAGAAAGGGGAGAGGGGGAATCTCTTTTGAATTTTGAAATGAAGGGAGAACAAAACAAAACAAGAAAGAGACGAAATAGGAGGGGGGACCACGGCTTGGCCAAAGACACCCCAAGGGGTGTCAAGGCAAAACCGAGACACCCCAAGGGTGTCTCGGTGTTGTGGAAACACCCCGGGGGAGTTTTGACCCAGTTTTGACCCCCCCCGGTTTTTCTGAACCTCGAATCGCGCCGATTCTTCACCGATTGTTGAATATTTTGGTGAATTCAACACAAGTCAACTTTCGACGGTTTGAAACTCTCGGGTAGACGCCGGTCAACGCGTAACCCCAGGTCAATGCCGGTCAATGCGTTGTGACAAAAAGTCAACCGTCGACGTTCTAAACCCTAAGGGTGGCGCCGGTCAACGCGTAACCCTAGGTCGACGCCCGTCGGTGCGTTACGACAAAAGTCAACGTGTGGTGATTTGAAACCCTCGGGTAGACGCCGGTCAATGCGTAACCCTAGGTCAACGCCAGTCAACGCGTTGCGACAAAAGTCAACGTGTGACGACGCGTAACCCTAGGGTCAACGCCGGTCAACGCGTAACCCTAGGTCAACGCCAGTCAAAGCGTTACGACAAAAGTCAACGTGTGACGATCCAAAACCCTCGGGTCAACGCCAGTCAACGCGTAACCCTAGGTCAACGCCAGTCAACACGTTGCGACAAAAAGTCAACATCTGACGAGTCAAAACCCTCGGGTCAACGCCGATCAACGCGTGACCCTAGGTCGACGCCGTCCAATGCGTCATGACAAAAAGTCAACGCTCAACAATTCAAAACCCTAGGGTCAACGCCGGTCAACGCGTAACCCTAGGTCAACACCAATCAGTGTAGTACGACAAAAGTCATACAGTGATCCAAAACCCCAAGTCAGCACAATGTGACAAGGATAGTAAGTTCAAAAGTCAACCGAATGACACGAGCCAAAATCAACTCACCCGTTGTAGACTCGAGACTCCGACGATGGCCAGTCGATAAACGCAGCGCCGGAAGAACTTCGGTTATTCGTCAAAGCATCGGATAAACCGAAAATCGAAGGAGCCGAGAGTTGAAGCTAACCACAGGTCCTTTATGCCGACTAAAGGATGGACCAATCATATCCAAAGTATTCCAGTCTCTTCTATAAAAGAAACGAGTCCGGAACACTTTGGAGGGGGTATCTGTAGGCATCAAAAATTGCCGATAGGTCTCCATGAACAGCTCAGTGTTAAACAATGACGATGAACATCACTACCCGGTTCACAAGAGTTCGATTGACGTAAGTAAGCGCCTGAAGCGAATCGACGAGCTACGTGAGCCGACAGAATGTCGGAATAACGGGGATACCGACTGACCGGGAACCCCGCGACCGTTGCAAAAGGAGCAACGCCCTTCAGATCCCGTTCGCCCCACTGATAATCCAACCAACGGGATCGATAGAGCTCTTCGGCAAGAATTCCAACGCATCTAAAATCACTTAAATCCGAGTTGGGACGAAAAGTCAACGACAGATACACGACGGACAGTCTCGGACCGAACTGGGACACCCGGCGGTGTCTCAGCAAGCTCGAAACACCCTAGGGGTGTCTTGGCAAAACCAAGACACCCCAGGGGTGTCTCGGCGTGGCCGAGACACCCCAAGGGTGTCTCGGCCAGGCCGAGACACCCAAGGGGTGTCTCGGCCTGGCTGAGACACCCCAAGGGGGTGTCCTAGCCCCTTGCCCCCCCCACTCCTATTGGCCTATAAATAGACCCCTAGGCCTCCATTTCAATGGGCTGATTTCTTGGATCTTGGAGCAAGGCTAGAGCTTGGAGCTGGAGTTTTGGAGAGCCTTGGCGAAGCCCTGCTGCAGCGAGGAGTGATCGTGCCTTCTACAGAAAAGGAGATTTCTTCTTCATTCCCCTCTCTTTTCCTTAGTGTTGCCCTTCGTCGGTGATACTAAGAAGAGCAAATATCTTGCTTTAGCCAAGATAGGAGCTTCGAGTTTCTAGATCTCACGCGGATCGACGAAACTCTGTCGGATTTTTCCAAAACGGATCTGATCGACCGGTGGTCCACGGATATCAACATCCCCGTCACAGGCAAAAGACCCCCGCAAGCAAGACCGCACCAAAACGGGATCTTGTGTTTATTTTCAATAAAGTTATAATCTTGGTTTTGTTGCGCAAGGAGATCTTATAAAAAGATCGACTTTTTATTTCATTCTTGTTGTAACGACTGAAGTTGTGACAGATTTGAAGAGCAATGAAAACAGCAACTTTTTCCGAAAACACTCTCCTGTTGTTTGGCCATGGCTTCTTCGAGCATCTTAGCCACTTGTTCCGCGCTTATCATGAATGACTCGCGGGGTTGTCCTTCGCTAGATACGGTATTGTCAGATGCAACTGCCGAGCCGGCATCTGATTCTTCATCTCCTGAAGGTAATCTTGTCTGAACCCTACCAAATGTTGCACGAATGATAGCTCCGGACTGTAGACGAGTTACACGTCGAGGCACCTCTGGAATCACCTCGGGATTGTCCTGAGCCGATGTTCTTTTGCTGGTCATGTTGGTGGTGACCCTCGGAAATTCTCCATCTTCGACCACCGTTCTTCTCATCGGAAACGCCTAGGCCTTGGTTTTGGTGTTTCGGTACAGAGTCTTTCAAAAACTGAAACTCTTTCGGGGACTGCCTTGATGCAGTTGCACTCAGACAATACCGCCCGAATGAGTTTGGAGCAGGGGCATTGAGTTTCTAGCCTTCGAGGACTTCTCTTTCTGGCTTTGCTCGTACCCCCAACATGATAGTACAACTCGTCGGTTTGAAGGCCGGAGTAACCTATCATGTGTTGGCACGATTTCTCAGGTATAACGTTATCGTCATCAGACGATAATGTTTCCTTCTGAGGGTGAACTGCCTTCTTCGGGCTTCCGAGAGTCACGCGCCTCGAAACATGCCTTTGTGGGCGTGAATCCTCAGCGGGCTCTTGGACTTCAATGCGCAGAGTAGTGCGCTTAGTTGCCCTAATTTCTTTGTCATGTTGAGGGTTGCGGCGACCCCCAACATGTTGAATCGCTCGGGGCTTCTTTATTGGACCCAAACGTTCTTGGACTGGAGCTTTGCTTCGCTCTTCGGGAAGTGGACTGAGGCGCTCCAAGACTGACTTCCTTCTTTGGGATGGTCCTGCGGGATCTCCAGGAGTAGTTGTGGAAATCATCGGCGATTTGGGTTGGTTCGCCGGAGGTTGAACCTTTGAAGGCTGCAGTTGTTGCTCCTTAGCCTGAATCGCCGCTTCAGACTTCGGCCTCCAAACTTTGCGGGTTAGTGGCGGCTTCTTGGCCACTTCTTTCTGCAGCTTTCTACGGGCCTCTTCGACTTGAGCCCGTGCCTGCACCGACAGTGCGCGGCGTTTAGGAATGCGCTCCTCCAGTGTCGAACGATTCCGTTTGACTCGGATCCACTCCATTGTTGGCGGCTTAGAAGAACTGTCGTTCATCGGTTGTTGAGGCTGTTTGCCTCTTTTGTTCTTCAGATCCGCCTTGTAGCGGACTCCGTCTACGGATTCCATCACCTTTGCGAATTGTCTCGCAAGGCATTGACGTCGCCTCTGGCGGGCTCTCTTCGAGAGAGTCACGACGCCCTCAGCGGCTGAAGAGTTGGCCAGAACAGATCTGACCTGGTTGGAAATTAGGGGAATCTCACCCGATGCAACTTTGGCATCAAACGGGGCGAGATCTTCGTTGGTGTTTTCTACATCTTCGTACCAACGAACCTTTCTCCTGGAGGAGAATTTCTTGGACTTGCGGGGATAGGTAGATCCGGACGAGGACGACAGGTACTTCTCGAACTTCTGCTGGTCGAACTCATACTCGACCTCCTCCACGACCGGGATTAAGATCCGCGGCTGCGACGCTCCAATCTCGGCAGCGAGATCGGCGGCTTCCACTGTGGTCGCCAGATTGTTCGCGGTGAAAATCGTTGCTTTCTTCATTGATTCCATTGCTATCTCAAATAACTATTTTTCGGTTACAAAGATCCGGTCTTTTTATAAGATTCGGTTACAATGAAAATCAAATAAAAGAAAAGAAAAATTACAACTTTTTCTCCTTGTTTGTCAAACAAATCATGAGCTCCTGTTTTACAGTCGCTCGCTTGCGTGGGTTCTTCGCCTGCGCCGGGGTTTATCCGTTGACCACCACGAGATCTAGATCCGGTCAGATCTACGCAGTACGACGGGTATTATTTCACCAAGGAAATAATAGCCGGGGGGGATTAATTCACCAAGGAAATAATCGCCCTATTCTCGTAATCAAAGACCAAGCTTTGATCCGGAGTATGCCTGCGTAGATCTGAGATCCGATCTGAGATCCGGTCCCTCTCGAACTCTTGCCTTATTTGGCGTTGACGATTGTTGAGCACCGGATCTGGATGAGCAAGTCCTCAAAGTCCAAAAGCTTCAATCTTTTTTAGATCTGAGCCTCGAATCCTGCAGAGCTTCGCCTCTCCAAATTTTCCAACCCTTGAAAATGAGCCCAAGCGCCTCTATTTATAGGCCACATTCACTGTGCCCGTGCACAAGTGGCCGAACCATCGAGCTACCTCAAGGTGGCTCGGCATTGGCCGAGCCACCTTGAGGTGGCTCGGCCTCGGCCGAGACTCTCTTGGTGTTGGTTTTTCCCGTCGTTTTGTCCGTTTTCTGGTTCTGTAGTTGACTTATCCGGACTTGATTCATTGACCTGATTTGGCAGTAAATCCGGATCCTGATTTGGTAGTAAATCCACTTCTGAGTTTGAGTCCAAAACTGATCTTGATTCGATCTCGATTCGTCCGAGTCCGCTCTTGATTGGATGACTCGTCGATTTACTAAACCGTTGGCTTGATTCCGCACGCGAGTGGATTTATTCTGTTGTTTGCGTGCGGTTCGTCAGCCTCGTAGCTTCGTTAATCCGCTTCGTCGCATATCGCTTGGCTTCGGTATTGTGGACTAACGATCGTGTTTGGATACGTCGCCCGATGGTTGGTTTGACGTCGTCGAGCTGTGTTAAGGGACCTATAGGCAGTTTTATACGCCTACAGCGACAGATAATAGCCATCGCTAAATTATTTAGCAACGGGTTCTTTAGCAACGGGTATTTTCGTCGCTAATGACTTCTTTAGCGACGGAAATTTCCGTCGCTAAAGAATTCCTGAGGGAAATTTTTTGGGCGCGGGCGCCCAAATATTTTGTACTGCACGCGCCCGAAAAAATTCCCCTCCCCCTCTCCCGAATTCCCCCCCTCTCTCCTCCTTTCCCCTCTCCCGAATTTCCCAAAATCCCCCCCCTCTCCTCTATTTCCGGCGATCTCCGGAAGCCTCCGCCGCCGCCGCCGATCCTCCGCCGCCGCAGCCGCCCCTCTCTCTCTTGCGAGGTACCCCTCTCTCTTCCCCCCTCAATCTCTCTCTCTCTCTCTCCTCCTCAATCTCTCTTTCTTCCCCCCCCCTCAATCTCTCCTCCTCTCTCCCTCTCTCTGTCAACCGACGCCGGTGGCGAGCCGACCAGCTACCGCCGACCGCCAGCGTCGGCCGACGAGATAGAGGGAGAGAGAGGGAGAGATTGAGGGGGGGTTAAGAGTGATTTGTTAATTTGTTTAATTGTAATTTAATTTTTATATTTAGAGTTTAATTTTGGTAAAACAAAAAAATAGTGTAAAAAACCGAAACCCTAATAAAAAATGTTAATCTTGATGAAATTATGATATAAAAAATTAAATTTAAGTAGTGTTATGGTTAGGGTTAGGCGAGAGTTAGGGTTAGGGATAGGGTTAGGGTTAGGGTTCGGTGACGGTTAGGGTTAGGGTTAGGGTTAGGTGAGGGTTAGGGTTAGGGTTAGGGTTCGGTGAGGGTTAGGGTTAGGGTTCGGTGAGGGTTACGATTAGGGTTAGGGTGGGGTTAGGTGAGGGTGGGTGTTAGGGTTAGGATAAAGTGAGGGTGGGGGTGAATGTGAGGTTGAGGTTGGGGGTTAGGGTTAGGTGAGGGTGGGGGTGATGGTGAGGTTGAGGTTGAGGGTTAGGGTTAGGCGAGGGTTAGGGTTAGGATTAGGGTTAGGTGAGGGTTAGGTGAGGGTGAGGGGTGGGGGTGAGGGTGAGAGTGAGTTTGATGATTAAGGTTTTGGTTAGAGTTAGTGGAGTGTGAAGGTGAGGGTGAGGGTTAGGGTTAGGGTTAGAGTTAGGGTTAGGTGAGGGTGGGGGTGATTGTGAGGTTGAGGTTGGGGGTTAGGGTTATTGTTAGGGTTAGGGTTAGTGTTAGGTGAGGTTGGGGTGATAGTGAGGTTGAGGGTTAGGGTTAGGGTTTGTGTTTGGGTTAGGATTATAGTTAGACGAGGGTTAAGGTTAGGGTTTGGGTTAGATGAGGGTTGGGTTTTGGATTAGGGTTAGGTAAGGGTTAGGGTTAGGGTTAGGGATCGGTAAGGGTGAGGGTGAGGGCGGGGGGTGTAGGGGTGAGGGTGAGTTTGAGGGTTAAGGTTAGGGTTAGAGTTAGGGTTAGGGGATGGTTAAGGTGAGGGTGAGGGTTAGGTGAGGGTGAGGGTGAGGGTGAGGGTGGGGGTGATGGTGAGATTTAGGTTGAGGGTTAGGGTTAGGTGAGGGTGAGGGTTAGGGTTGGAGATCGGTGAGGGTGAGGGTGGAGGGTGGGGGGTGGGGGTGAGGGTGAGTTTAAGGGTTAAGGTTAGGGTTAGGGTTAGGGTTAGGGGAGGGTGAGGGTGAGGGTTAGGGTTAGAGATCGGTGAGGGTGAGGGCGGAGGGTAGGGGGTGGGGGTGAGGGTGAGTTTGAGGGTTAAGATTAGGGTTAGGGTTAGGGGAGGGTGAAGGTGAGGGTTAGGGTTAGGGTTAGGGTTAGGTGATGGTGAGGTTGAGGTTGAGGTTGAGGGTTAGGGTTAGGTGAGGGTGAGGGTGGGGGTGGGGGTGAGAGTGAGGATAAGGGGTTAGCGTAAATATTATATCGCTAATTACTCAGAAACTACACACACTGTACACTCATATTTTCGAGCCGTAGAATACCCCGTGTAGGCATCGAAAATTGCCAATGGGTCCCCGCACATAGCTCGGTGT
>BQKN01054774.1:0-16225 GCA_022839385.1 Asparagus kiusianus | reverse complement strand
CGGGCTCTCGTGTTTATTTTCGTTTAAGTTGTAATCTTTTGTTTTCATTTAAACTCTGTTGTAACGCTCAAAGTTGTAACAGATATCAAAGTAATAAAAACAGCAACTTTTACCGGAAACAGCAAGGGGATTGAAGGATTATTGAGGGGTTTATTTGCAAAACAGCCCGTAGGGGCTTATTTGCAAAAGGGCAGCGGAACATCTTTTGATAAAGGCATGCAGAGACCAAACCAAAAGATTTGTGGAGGGGTTGCAGGACCAACTGTTAAAGCTAATTCATCTGTATATGTGGATCCCATTCTGAAGTTGTTGGATGCTCGAGTCACGAGACCAACTAATGGAGCTGGTGCGTCAATGACTCGCATTTATAGAATTTTTGGCAAATTCTCAGCCATCAACGGGTTTGATGAGCCTTTACCGACTACCGTTTGAGTCAGGCTAGCATGCGGATTGTTTAAGTCCGTTCCGCATGTGACGTCGTGCTAAAAGAGTTAACTCTTTTAGTGCTACGATATTGAATACGTAGACTTCGTCTTTCTCACAGGAATAGACTACCCGGCAACGCGTGTTAGGCGCTGACTCATCCCTCCTTAGGCTTCAGGATAAAATTCCCCAGACTTGGAATTCTGGTGTCTTTTCTCAATCGGTGAAAGACTAAACCGGCAACGCGTGTTAGGCGATGACTTATCCCTACTTAGGATTCGGGATAAAATTCCCCGTGCGTGTGAAGCACGGATTATGGCGTTATTAATAACAACCTGCCATAATGTGGAATATGTGGGCTTGTGTCCTTTTTACGGTTAAGGACTAACCGGCAACGCGTGTTAGGCGCTGACTTTGGGATTTTTGGCAAACCCCCAGCCCTCAACGGGTTTGACTTGCCTTTACCGATTACCGTTTGAATCGGGCTAGCATGCGAGTTATTAAAAACCGTCTCACATGTGACGTTGTGCTAAGAAAATTACTCCTCTTAGACTTAATGCTATGATTTTGAATACATAGTTTTCGTCTTTCTCACGGGAATAGACTACCCGGCAACACGTGTTAGGCGTTGACTTCATCTCTGTCTTTTCTAAAAGCAAAGACAGGGGGAGAAGGGGAGAGGAAGAATTTTATATTCTATCTCCCGGTATTGAAGAGGAAGAATTTTATATTCTATCTTCAATGGGAAAGGAGGCTCAATGAGAGAGGAAGAATTTTATATTCTATCTCCCATTGCTGAAGAGGAAGAATTTTATATTCTATCTTCAGTTGGAAAGGAAACTCGAGGTGGGATCTCCACCCCCAGAATCCGACAGGTGAAACTAGGAGTGGGATCTCCACTCCGAGAATCTAAAAGACTCGGATAACCCTAACTGTCGTAAGGTTTGGTTACTCGATTTGAATGTGGACCTCTCTCTCATTGAAGGAATCGAGAGGGGAATTTGGCTTTGGTCCTAACTGTAGTAAGGTTTGACCGAGTGGGAATTGTGTGGTGGAGACTATGAGTCATCAAACACCACTGAAAGTTTTGTGAGGGAAGATTAATCCACAGAATGATTAGATCTCATCTCAGCAAGAGAGTGTTCGGGTTCCACCCCCAGCTTTCTTTGCAAAACTGGGTGTATGCACGATCGGGTTATCCTTAAGAATACCACGCGTGGAACTCTCCAGGAACTTCCCGTGGAAGGGAGGAAATAGTTTAGACTCATATTCCTATTGGAGTATCAGGGAGCAGTTTAACCTCTTATACCGGTCGGAGGATTGAGAAAGAGTTTATACTCGTGTACTCGTTGGAGTTGCAGGAAGCAGTTTATACTCTTATACCGGTCGGAGTTTCCGGAAGCAGTTTATACTCTTATACCGTTCGGAGTTTCCGGAAGCAGTTTATACTCTTATACCGGTCGGAGTTTTGGGATACAGTTTATACTCGTGCACCCACTGGAGTTATGCTGCTCTTGATTGGCTTATGCTAGCGTTATGACGCCGGCTTCAACCAAGGTCTGGATGCTATTCTTTAAAGGAAAGCAAGCCTTGGTGGGATGAAGGATCCTCCTGTGGTATGCGCAGTACTTTGGATCCGAAGTATCGACAGCTTCCTCCTGATTCGTGATTGGTGGCAGCTTGATTTTGTTGTTTTCAAGGAGGGATTTGAAGATAGCTGGAACCTCTTCGTCCTTGAAGGAGTACTCTTTTTGAGGCCTCTGATCCGGAGTCTTCTGCTGTCTCCGGGGCTGTTGTTGCGATGTCTGATTGGCACCAACAGCCGCTGCAGGTGTTTTGCCCTTACCATGGAAGGCGAAGTTAGAATTCGGAGGATTAGTCATTGATTGACCCCTCTCGGTCTTCTTCCTTCGGAGGAATCGCTCGGCTTGCTCCCCTCGGACCTTCAGGTCCTTCCAAGTGTTGGACGGCGCGACTCCCATGACTTCCAATATCTCAATAGATAGGTTGTTATGACATGTCTGGAGGATGAAGTCCTCCGTGATCGGATCTCAGCAATTCATTGCCTTATTCCTGAAGCGTTTGACGAAGTCGTCGACCGTCTCACCATCTTCTTGTTTCTCATCGAAAAGTGTCCTGATGGATATCTCGTCGTCGTCATCAAAGAAACTGCCGAGGAATGAGCTCTCCATATCGTCCCAGCTGTTAATACTTCCGGGCTTGAGACGGCGGTACCAATCGAAGGCAGCTCCGCGAAGAGTGCCAACGAATGACCGAACCATCAAGGCGTCATTACCGGAGATCATGCCCAAGTGGGACTTAAAGTAAATCAGATGTTGTGTGGGCGAACCCTTCCCGTCAAACGGTGTGTGTAGGCGTATAAAATTGCCTATAGGTCCCTTATCACAGCTCGACGACGCCAATTCAACAAACGGACCATCGAGCGACGTATCCAAGCACGACCGTTATCCCGCTAACGCCGAAGCCAAGCCATACGCAACGGAGCAGGTTAACAAAGCGACGAAGCCAACAAATCGCACCCAAGCATTGGAATGCATCCACTCGCACGCGGAATCAAACTAATGTTTCGGGGAATCGCCGAGTCATCTAAACAAGAGCGAACTCGGTGATGTAACGATCGAATCAAGATCAATTCCGGACTCGAACTCAGAACCGGATTAACTACCATGTTTGGAATCAAGTCAACAAGTCGATTCCAGATCAACTCGACCACAAATCGAATCACGTCGGAACTGGAAACAACGGGAAACGACGAAACGACGGAAACCGCACCTAAGGGGTCTCGGCCAAGAGCCGAGCCACCCACAGGTGGCTAGGCCCTGTTCTGTGCACGGGGCACAGTTTCGAGCGCCTATAAATAGGCCTTGTGCTCATTTGGTTCAGAGGTTGGATTTTGGAGGAGGCGAAGCCCTGCTGGATTGAAGACTCAGATCTAAACAAGATTCAAACTTCGAAGGCTTTGAAGACTTGGACTTCCAGATCCGGTGCTCAGCGATCGTTAACGCCGAATAAGGCAGGAGTTCGAGAGGATCGGATCTTCAGATCTACACGATCACACTCCGGATCTAAGCTTGGTTCTTAGATCCCGAGATTCGAGCGGTTGTTTCCTTGGTGAAACAATCCCTCCCGGCTATTATTCCCTTGGTGGAATAATACCCGTTATATCGTGTAGATCCGACCGGATCGAGATCACGCGGTGGTCCACGGAAAATAACCCCGGCGCAGGCAAAGAACCCACACAAAGCGAGTGACCGCAAAACAGGAGCTCGCGATTCGTTCGACAAACAAGGATAAAAGTTGTAATCTTTCTTTTTCTTATTTTTTGATTTTCATTGTAACCGGATCTTATAAAAAGACCGGATCTTTTGTAACAGATAAACTGTTATCAAGAGTGCAATGACATCAATGAAGAAAGACACGATTTTTCCCGCGAACAATCTGGAGACCACAGTGGGAGCCACCGATCTCGCCGACGAGATCGTTGCGTCGCAGCCGCGGATCCCGATCCCGGTCGTGGAGGAGGTCGAATACGAGTTCGACCAACAGAAGTTCGAGGCGTACCTGTCATCCTCGTCCGGATCTACCTCCTCCCGCAAGTCCAAGTCTCCAAAGTTCTCCTCCAAGAGGAAACTTCGTTGGTACGAAGATGTTGAAGCTACCAATGAAGATCTCGCCCCGTTTGATGCCGAAGCTGCATTGGGTGAGATCTCCCCAACCTCCAACCAGGTCAGATCCGCTCTGGCCAAATCCTCCGTTACCGAAGGCGTAGTGACTCTCTCGAAGAGAGCCCGCCAAAGGCAACATCAACGGCTTGCGAAATAATTCGCAAAGGCCATGGAATCTGTTGACGGAGTTCGCTACAAGGCGGATCTGAAGAACAGAAGAGGTAAACGACCTCAACAACCGATGAATGGCAACTCCTCCAAGCCGCCGACGGACGAATGGATCCGCGTCAAACGGAACCGATCAACGCTGGAGGAGCGCATTCGCAAGCGTCGTGCACTATCAGCGCAGGCACGGGCTCAAGCTGAAGAAGCCCGTAGAAAGCTTCAGCAGGAAGTGGCCAAGAAACAGCCACCAACTAGCAAAGTTTGGAGACCGAAGTCTGAAGCGGTGATTCAGACTAAGGAACAACAACTACAGCCTACGAAAGTTCAACCTCCCGAATCATCCCGGGGAAGGAGGTCCATCTTGGAGCGCCTCGGTCCAATTCCCGATGAGCGCATCAAAGTTCAAGAGCGTTTGGGCCCGATGAAGAAGCCCCGAATGAATCAACATGCTGGGGGTCGTTGTCACTTTCAGCATGACGAGGAGTTCAAGGCTACTGCGCGTGCCAACTTGCGCATCGAAGTTCGAGAGCCCGCTGAAGGCTCACGCCCACAAAGGTGTGTGTCGAGACGAGTGACTCTCGAAAGTCCAAATAAGGTAATTCGCTCTCAGAAGGAAACGTTGTCATCCGATGATGATAACGTTATACCTGAGAAATCGTGCCAACACACGATAGGTTACTCCGATCAAATTGACGAGTTGTACTATCGTGCTGGGGGTACGAGCAAGACAAGAAAGAGAAGCCCTCGTAGGCTCGAGACTCAGTGCCCCTGTTCCAAACTCATTCGGGCGGCATTGTCTCAGTGTAATTGCACTAAGACGGTCCCCGAAAGAGTTTTGGTGTTCGAAAGGCTCAGCACTGAAACACCAAAGCCAAAGCCTAGGCGTTTCCGACGAAGGAGAGCGGTGATTGAAGACGGAGAATTCCCGAGGGTCACCGCTAATATGACCAACAAGGGGACATTGGCACGGGATGATCTCGAGTCAATTCTGAATGCATCTCGGCGTTTAACCTGTTTGCGGTCCGGAGCCATCTCACGAAGAACGTATGGTAGGGTTCGGGTAAGTCCACCTTCAGAGGATGAGGAATCAGATGCATGCTCTGCGGTTGCGTCTGATAACACCGTATCCAGCGAAGGAGAACCCCGCGAGTCATTCATGATAAGCGCGGAACAAGTGGCCAAGATGCTTGAAGAAGCCATGGCCAAACAACAGGAGACCTTCAGGCTCGAGATGCAGATGGCCATGCAGACCATGAGGGAGATGCATGAGCAGCAAATCCAGGCACTGAGGAACCAGCAAGGCGAACCAAGCCACCGTAATCAGGTTGTTCAAGAAGTTGAGCATACGGATACGGATGAAACTCGCAATGCCGATGACCCTCCCATTAACGCAGGGGGTGGTAACGAGGATGCCAACGAAGGTGCAGGTGAAAACCTGAAGATCAAAAACCTCGAAAGCAAGATCAATACATTGATTTCAGCTCAAGAGGTGAAGAAAACGGGCATTCCTTGTCCATACCCAAGGGAGTGGGAGTCAATCCCTTATCCGGCGAAGCTTAGTCTAATCAACTTCACGCCGTTCGATGGGAAAGGTTCCCCCACTCAGCATTTGATTTATTTCAAATCGCACCTGGGTGTTATCTCCGGCAATGAGCCTCTGATGGTGCGGTCATTCGTTAGCACTCTTCGTAGAGCCGCCTTCGATTGGTACCGCCGCCTCAAGCCAGGTAGCGTGCATAGCTGGGACGACATGGAGACAAAATTCCTCACCAACTTCTTCGATGACGACACCGAGATATCCATCGGAACGTTGCTCGACGAGAAACAAAAGGACGGGGAACCGGTCGAAATCTTCGTCAAGAGGTTCCGGAACAAAGCGTTGAATTGCCGGGATCCAATCACTGAGGAGTTCATCCTTCAAACTTGCCATAACAACCTCGCATTGGACGTGTTGGAAGCAATAGGGACAGCACCGTCCAATACTTGGAAAGACTTGAAGGTCCGAGGGAAACAAGCTGAACGCTTCCTCCGAAGGAAGAAGGCCGAGAGGGGTCAATCGACGACGAATCCTCCGAACTCAAACTTTGCCTCCCGTGGTAAGAGCAAAACACCTGCAGCGGCTGTTGACGCTAATCAAACGTCGCAACAGCAGTCCCGGAGACAACAGAAAACTTCGGAGCAGAGGCCTCAAAAAGAGTACTCCTTCAAGGAAGAAGATGTTCCAGCCATCTTCAAATCCCTCCTTGACAATAATAAGATCAAGCTCCCACCGATCACAAATCAGGAGGAAGCTGACAACACTGCGGATCCGAAGTACTGCGCATACCACAGGAGGATCCTTCATCCCACCAAGGCCTGCTTTACTCTAAAGAACAGTATCCAGACCTTGGTTGAAGCCGGCGTCATAACGCTGGAGTAAGCCAGTCAAGAACGACGAGACTCCAGTGGGTGCACGAGTATAAACTGTATCCCCTAACTCCGACCGGTATAAGAGTATAAACTGCTCCCTGATACTCCAATAGGTATACGAGTATAAACTATTTCCTTTCTTTCACGGAAAGTTCCTGGAGAGTGCCATGTGTGGTATTCTTAAGGATAACCCGATTGTACAGCTGATGCAATGATACACCCAGTTTTGCAAAGAAAGCTGGGGGTGGATAATTCATGTAACGGGAAGTTCCCGGAAGAATGTTAAACGTAATATTCTTAGGGATAACCCGGTCATGATGAATAAAGTGATAAACACTAAACTCCTAATTTCCGAACACTTGATTAAACAGGAAAGAATTTTGGTCTATCAACCATTGACCAATTGTCAAAACCCTTGGTGTTGAGTCCTTATCATTTAACATCAGGGACCCCCTTTGAGTGATTTGTACGAATCAACATCCCTACTGTGACTTGTACTCTCACTCTCACTTCCCATTTGGTCAAACCTTCCTACAGTTAGGACCAAAGCCAAAATCCCCTCTCGATTCCCTCAATGAACGAGAGACCCACGAATCGAGCGATCAAACATTCTTACAGTTAGGATCGTTTTAAACCCCCCACTTGGTCAAACCTTCCTATAGTTAGGACCACAACCAAAATCCCCTCTCGATTCCTCCAATGAACGAGAGATCCACTTTCAAATCGAGTGATCAAACCTTCCTACAGTTAGGGTCATCTCAAGCTCCCGCTTGGTCAAACCTTCCTACAGTTAGGACCAAAACCACAATTCATTCTTGATAAATGAGAAATTCATCTTTAGTTCGGTAATCAAACCTTCCGACAGTTAGGGTTATCCGATTCTTTTAGATTCTCGGAGTGGAGATCCCACTCTTAGTTTCACCTTTCCGGATTCTGGGGGTGGAGATCCCACCTCGAGTTTCCTTTCCTTCTTTGTTTGGAAAATAGAATATGAAATTCTTCCTTCCCACACCAATCCTTTTCCAAGAATTTAGGATTCATCCTAGGAAGTTTATCCCGAATCCTAAGCAGGGATAAGTCTGCGCCTAACACGCGCTGCCGGTTTAGTCTTTCCCCGTAGAAGAAGACACCAGAGTTCGATTCTGGGGTATTTTATCCTGAAACCTAAGTAAGGATAAGTCCGCACCTAACACGCGCGGCCGGTTAGTTCTTAACCGTTCAAAAGAACCCCCGTCCGCATATTCAACATTGTGGCAGGTTGTTATTAATAACACCGAAATCCATGCCTCACACGCATGGGGAATTTTATCCTGAATCCTTAGAAAGGATACGTCGATGCCTAACACGCGTCGCCGGTTTGGTCTTTATCCGTAGAAAAAGATACCAGAGTCTGACTCTGGGGTCCTTTGTCCCAAAGCCTAAATAGGGATAAGCCAACGTCTAATACACGTTGCTGGGTAGCCTATTCCCATAACAATGGCAGAGTCTACACATTCGAAGTTGTAGCACGAAGTCTAAGGGAGTTCATTCCTTTAGCGCAACGTCACATGCGGAACGGATTAAAACAATCCGCATGTAAGCCCGACTCAAACGGTAGTCAGTAAGAGCACATCAAATCCGTTGAAGGCTGAGGATTTGCCAAAAATCCTAAGTCAACGTCTCATACACGTTGCTGTTTAGTCTTTTCATAGGAGAAAGACGAAGTCTACGTATTCAATATCGTAGCACTAAAAGAGTTAACTCTTTTAGCTTAACGTCACGTGCGGAACGGATTTAGATAATCCGCATGCTAGCCCGACTCAAACGGTAGTCGGTAAAGGCTAATCAAATCCGTTAGAGGCTGGGGGTTGGCCAAAAATCCTAAAGCCAACACCTCACACGTGTCGCCGGGTAGCCTATTCCCGTAACAATGACGAAGTCTACGTATTCAATATCATAGCACTAAAAGAGTTAACTCTTTTAGCACAACGTCACATGCGGAACGGACTTAAACAATCCGCATGCTAGCCCGTCTCAAACGGTAGTCGGTAAAGGCTTATCAAATCCGTTGATGGCTGAGAATTTGCCAAAAATTCTATAAGTACAAGTCGTTGACGCATCAATTCTATGGATTGGTCTCGTGACTCGAGTATCCGCCACGCTCCAATACCTTAAGATCTTAAACTGTGTATACTCCAGCAGACGTACGAGTATAAACTGTGTCAAACGTCGCCTGGACGCCGGACAACGCGTCGCAATGAAGCTCAAACGCCGGACGACACCGTCAATCGATGATCAGTTCTATGTTGAAGCAACCAACTCGAGCTAAAAAGCAAGAAATCAGGAATCGACTTCAAGTTCAAAATTCCAACAACGGTCAGACAATAAATGCAGCACCGGAATTCTCACAGGCGTTCTACAAAGCACTGAATGACCTGAAGGAATCGAAGGAATCCAGAACGGAAGCCATTCCAAAGTCCCGTTATACCGACTAAAGGTTGGGACAATCACATCCAAAGTATTCCAGACTCTTCTATAAAAGAACGAGGCTGAAATACTTTGGAGGGGGTATCTGTAGGCGTATAAAATTGCCTATAGGTCCCTTATCACAGCTCAACGACGCCAATTCAACAAACGGACCATCGAGCGACGTATCCAAGCACGACCGTTATCCCGCTAACGCCGAAGCCAAGCCATACGCAACGGAGCAGGTTAATGAAGCGACAAAGCCAACAAATCGCACCCAAGCATTGGAATGCATCCACTCGCACGCGGAATCAAACCAACGTTTCGGGGAATCGCCGAGTCATCTAAACAAGAGCGAACTCGGTGATGTAACGATCGAATCAAGATCAATTCCGGACTCGAACTCAGAACCGGATTAACTGCCATGTTTGGAATCAAGTCAACAAGTCGATTCCAGATCAACTCGACCACAAATCGAATCACGTCGGAACCGAAAACAACGGGAAACGACGAAACGACGAAAACCGCACCTAAGGGGGCTCGGCCAAAGCCGAGCCACCTGTGGGTGGCTCGGTCAAGGCCGAGCCACCCACAGGTGGCTAGGCCCTGTTCTGTGCACGGGGCACAGTTTCGAGCGCCTATAAATAGGCCTTGTGCTCATTTGGTTCAGAGGTTGGATTTTGGAGGAGGCGAAGCCCTGCTAGATTGAAGACTCAGATCTAAACAAGATTCAAACTTCGAAGGCTTTGAAGACTTGGACTTCCAGATCCGGTGCTCAGCGATCGTCAACGCCGAATAAGGCAGGAGTTCGAGAGGATCGGATCTTCAGATCTACACGATCACACTCCGGATCTAAGTTTGGTTCTTAGATCCCGAGATTCGAGCGGTTGTTTCCTTGGTGAAACAATCCCTCCCGGCTATTATTCCCTTGGTGAAATAATACCCGTTATATCGTGTAGATCCGACCGGATCGAGATCACGCGGTGGTCCACGGCAAATAACCCCGGCGCAGGCAAAGAACCCACACAAAGCGAGTGACCGCAAAACAGGAGCTCGCGATTCGTTCGACAAACAAGGATAAAAGTTATAATCTTTCTTTTTCTTATTTTTTGATTTTCATTGTAACCGGATCTTATAAAAAGACCGGATCTTTTGTAACCGATAAACTGTTATCAAGAGTGCAATGACATCAATGAAGAAAGACACGATTTTTCCCGCGAACAGTGTGAAGTTAATCAAGTTGAACTTTGCCGGATACGGGATCGAGTCCCACTCTTTCGGGTAAGGACATGGAATGCCGGTCTTCTTTACCTCTCGAGCAGACATCAGGGCGTTGATTTTGCTCTCGAGATCTTTCATTTTCTCATCCTCGCTTGTATCGGGGCTTGGAGAGATTGAAAGAGGGATAACGGGGCAACCCTCTGTATTGTCATTATTGGAAGGACCACCCCCAGCGTTTTGGTTAACTGGAGGGTTCTCAGCATTAAGAGGTTCATCCACATCTGAATCGCTACCTGCTTGGTTAGCATGGTTACGACGGCTGGATTCACCGAGCTGATTAGATAGAGCGCGAATTTGTTGGTCGTGCTCTTCCCTCATCCGTAGCATGGCCGTTTCCATTTCGATTTTGAATGCTTCTTTCTGCTTAGCCAGAGCGTCCTCAATGATTTTGGTTATTTGCTCGGTGCTGATCATGAGTGATTCATAAGGTTGCCCCGCGCTCGATGCCGTGTCATCGGACGCTACAGCCAAGCAAGAATCTGAGTCAGCATCCGACTCCTCTTCTTCTAGAGAGAGCCCCTTTGGTACCCTTTGGTAATTCTTCCGGCCAATGGTTCCTATCCGCAACCGCGTCATACACCGGGACACTTCAGCGAGCTGCTCCAGGTTGAAGTAACTTGTTGATTTCCCTCTGCCGGTCATGTTAGCCGTCACCCTTAGGTATTCGTCTTCTTGACTGACGAACTTCTCCTTGTGGGAACGCCTTGGTTCGAAAATTCTTTCGAACACCGAGGCTCTCCTTGGGGATTGAGCACAGCAGCATTCTGATAGCACCTCTTTGATTATGCTGGCGCACAGACAGCGAGACTCCATGTCCTGCACATATTTCTTACAAAATTTTTCCATACCCCCAGCTTTATAGTACAACTCATCAGTTGGATAACTGGAGCAACCTATAGAGTGTTGGCATGTGTTCCCCGGTATTACACCATCATCATCAGATGAGTATGCTTCCCTTTGGGAATGCACCGTTTTGTTAGCATTTTCAAAAGTGGCCCGTTCAATTTTACGCTTTTGTGAGTGTAGAAACTGAACGGGCTCTTTTGTTTCAACTCGCAACCCAATACGGTCAGTAATAGGGGCTTTCCCTTTATCATCTTTCTTGGGGGGATTGATTCGACCCCCAGTCTGATTTGCAACTTGGGGACCTTTCAATGGTCCCAGTCTTTCCTTGATGGGTACTCTACCTCGATTCACCGGTAAGGGACCGAGGCGACCCTTCAAAGGAACCCTGGGTTTTGAATGATCCCCTTTGTTACCTGGCTCCGTTAAAGGAGCCGGCTCTGGTTTTGAAGGAACTCGGGCCGCAACTCCACCCCCTTGTGTTTGAGGCGCTGGTTTTGGCTTTGGCAACCACACCCACTTGTTTGTAGACGGCTTTGTGGCCGCCTCTTCTTTCTGCATTCCCTCCGCCTTTTGTAACAAGGCTCGGGCATGCGCAAGCAAAGCGCGGCGCTTCCTGATTCGCTCCTCGAGCGTGGAGCGGTTCCTCTTAACACGAACCCATTCGTTCGTTTCTGGTTTGGAGGAGGAGTTGGTTGTCCGGAGTTGTTGCTCTTGTCGCTGCCTTGACTTTAAGTCTTCCGTGTATCGCACCCCGTCCTTCGACTCTCTAGCCTTAGCGAGTTGTTGAGCGAGGCGTTGGCGCCGTCTTTGGAGGGCCCTCTTTGACGGGGCTGGAGTGGTTTCATCAAGTGCCTTTATGGCGGAAGGGAGAGCCGGATCTACAGCCTTAACCACGCTAAACGACGCGGGGACGTTGCGTGGTACGGGCGTAGTGGCAGCGACGGCGGGATCTTGGATCTTGGAGCTGGAGATCCCGCAAGCCCTTTTGGGAGATGGGTTCTTCCCACGCCTGCGTGGAGAGGCGGATCTGGAGGAGGAGGAAGAGAGGTACTCTTCAAACTTCTGCTGGTCGAACTCGTATTCGACCTCTTCATTCACCCGGATCATGAAGGCCGGTTGCGTCACTCCGATCTCGGCAGCGAGGTCGGCGGCTCCCACTGTGGTCGCCAGCTTGTTTTCGGGAAAAGTCGCTGTTTTCATTGCTCTTTTTGAGATCTGTTATAACTTCAGGCGTTACAACAGAATAAAATGAAAACAAATGATTACAACTTTAGCGAAAATAAACACGAGATCCCGGTTTGGTGCGGTCTCGCTTGCGTGGGTTGTTGGCCTGTGACGGGGATGTTGATATCCTTGGACCGCCGACTCTTCAGATCCGTTCCGGTAAAATCCGGCAGAGTTTCGTCTATCCGCGGAGGGATATAGAAACAGAACTTCGTCGATCCGCGTGAGATCTAGAAGTTATAAGCGTATATCTCGGCTAAAACGAGATAATAGCTCTTCTTAGTGTCACCGCTAAGGGGCAACACTAAGGAAAAGAAGGGGTGAATGAAGGGGCTGATGAAGAACTTCTTACTCCTCACTCCGGCAGAGCTTCGCTACTTCAAAATTCAGACCTCACTCCTTACTCCAGCAGGGCTTCGCCGCTTCAGACTAAGAGAAATTCTAGCCAAGATAATTCAGCCCAGAATTGGGAGCCCCTCCAAATGGAGGCCAAGGGGCTCTATTTATAGGCCAAGAGGAGGCCCTAGGGGCTGCCCCAAAAAGGTGTTTCGTCGTAAAAGGTGTTTCGTCGTAAAAGGCGTTTCGTCATAAAAGGCGTTTCGCCGTAAAAGGAGGCCAAGACACCCTTGGGGGGAACCATGTGGAAGAGGCCAAAAGGAGGGGGGACCATGTGGACACCCAACAAAAGAGGGGGGGACCAAGGCCATGTGGACACCCCTAAGGGGGTGTCTCGGCCATAGCTGAGACACCTCCCCTTGGGGTGTCTCGGCCTGGCCAAGACACCCCTGGGGTGTCTTGGCTTTGCCAAGACACCCCTCGGGTGTTTCGAGCCTGCCGAGATATCCCAGGGTGCCCCGGTTCAGTCCGAGGTCCTGCCGTTGATCCGCCGTGTTCCCGCCGTTGTCCCGCCGTTGACTCTTCGTTGACTTTTCGTCCGAACTCGGATTCGACTGATTTCGGATGCGTCGGAATTCAGACGAAGAGCTCCGTTGATCCCGATGGTTGGATTATCAGTGGGATGATCGGGACACGGCGGGCGTTGGTTCAATTGCGGTGATCGCGGGGTTTTCGGTCAATCCGTATCCCCGTGATTCGTTGGCTCACGTAGTTCGTCGGTTCACTTCAGGCGCTTACCGACGTCATTTGAACTCTTGTGAACCGGGTAGTGACGTTCAATCGTCGCTCGTTAACACCGAGCTGTGAGTGGGGACCTATCGGCAATTTTCGATGCCTACAATTAGGTGTCTCATTATTGATTTCCCTCCCTCTTTATGCTCATTAGCGTCTCATTAAAGTGAAAGTGTAAGTTTTTTTCTCTTTCTTAGGTGTCTCATTATTGATTTTATGAATATTCATAAAATCTTAACTCCGTTCGGTGGACTTTTGTAACCCCACTCGATTTGGACGGCCTAAATTCCGAAGGCCGCTTTCTACCTAAGATTTTTCACAAAGGCTTGATGGAGGTTATTTTGTCTCAATGCATATTCTTTTAAATTTGTTGGTGTGGCATAAACTATGTGTTTATAATCAACCCGTAGCCACAAAGATATGATTAATTATCAAGTCATGAATCGCTATTGTACGACTCATGTGACATTTAGCTAAGCAAGTTGATATAATTAAGACAATTAAACTATATAAAATGCATTAAACTTGATCTTAGTTGTAGATGCTTCGAGATTACCAACCTTATTATCAACCTTAATCCTAGACCTTTTTTTGATATAATTAAAACAATTAAACTATATAAAATGCATTAAACTTGATATTAGTTGTAGACGCTTCAAGATTACCAACCTTATTATCAACTTTAATCCTAGACCTTTTTTATTTTTTATTTTTTGTGGGGTAAATTGACGGGTTCAAATCCTCTAATAATTTTTACCGGAATTTCTTCAACTAGTGTCTTCATCATGTTACATGTACTCTTCTCTAATTCCTCTTGATCGTGTGTCAATTTATAATTTTACTCCCGTAACTTTGTTCTGTTCCCATTTTACTCTTTGTGACATCAAATTCTAATTAGCACAATTTATAAAGATTTTCTTTTTGTCTGTTTTGTTCAAAATTATTCCCCAAGTTGATATGTAAAGAATCTGGATCATTCTTTTTCTCACCGCATACTTTGTTACAAGTTACGACAAACTTGTAATGCTACCTCATTGATGAAAATAAGGGTATTTTTATCCATTCTATCAGTGTTGGTATCTTTCATTTTCTCACGCTCTGATGGCAAACTGGTAATTAGATGAGGGTTAAATTCACAAAACTCCATGAACTTCGGGGTTTTTGCACATAATCCAATTGAACTTTGAGTGTAACCCCGAAAGCTTATTTATCAGACCCTCTTATCTGTAATTGACAAATAACTAATTTTTCCATGGCCTCAATTGGCACAGGGAGTACACTGCCTATAGCTGATAAATCACTAATGTTGGAATTTTCTCTCTTAAGAATGCTTTAGTTATTTGTCAATTTTTTTTAAAGAAAAACAAGGGATTTACCCTGTTCATTAAAAATAACATAAAGTTCTTACAAAAGTGGGATACGAACTGTATCCGTGAAATTGGTAGATAGAAAAGTTAATTTCTCATAGCTAGTGATGTATAACCTGCTTCTACCAAACATCCATGAAGATGAAGAGAGAGCATTGCCGTCATTCACCGTTGACATGGATATAAGGAAGAACCAAAACCGGCCAGTTATTTGTCAATTATAGATAAGAGTTCAGTGAAAAGTTTGAACATGAGAGGTTTGTGAGATAAAAAAGTGCAGCAAGGTTATGTACAATACCCCCACAGTATCCGAGGGTTTTATGAACTGCACTCGATAAATAATCTAGGACTATGTAATAACATAAAAATTTATCTAGCTCTAGCTATGAAAACAGGGTTTCAGTGATGTCATGAGTGAGCCAATGCCATCTTCTCTCCCTGTATATATCATGCCTACTTGAATCTGGCATTATATATGATTCCACGGGCTCAACTTAATAATTTGAACATGTTATCAGTTTCTTGATAGCTTGCATATTTCTCATAAACTAGTTGAGATGCACGTGTAATGTACATGCTTAAATATCATGATTATATAAATTAATAAAAATAGAGCAAAAATAAAAAAATAAAGTTTTTTGTGGGATTGATCATCAATTCAATAATTTCTCTCTCAACTGAAATATCGTCATTGTTTCCTTCAACCCAGACTGTGGCCACGTGATCTACTATTTATGAGTTATAAACACATTAATCTAGTACAACATCTCTGTTTATTAGTATATTAAAGTCTTTAAAAGATGAGTGATCATTCAATTCGTAAAGGATTTTTTTATATGAATTTACTTGCAATATGTCCATTAAACTTTTAGTTGTGGTTTGACTCATATTCACATTAACTTTTAGTTATGGTTTCACTCATATTTACATTATGTAATATTCTCATTCAATTTTATAGCTCATTCTCTGTATCATAGAAGTAAAACTAAAAGTATAAAGAATTATTTTTTTGCGAAATTAGAGTAGAGAGATTATGATATATTTCGTCTTGTGCTCTAAATATAAAAATTCATTTTTTTCTTTGATACAATGTCCCTATCAAATATTACCCTAAACTATGTGAATGAAAAATACTATTATAACTCACTTGCCTTGGGTAATTGTATTGTATATAGGACGTATAACTCATCTGTTGGCCTTCTTGTTTTGATGATGTTTAACAAACAATTTACTTCTAATGTTGTTTGTCTA
>BQKN01054770.1:0-10570 GCA_022839385.1 Asparagus kiusianus | reverse complement strand
CCCCATTTTGGAGAAATTTTTGGGGAAGCTATTGGAGATGCTCTTACATTCACCAAGCAACTAGGTCAGGTGAAGACAAGAACAATAGTTAGATCAACATATATGTGGTTTACTCAAAGAAAATCCCATATTTCATAGCTTAAAACTTCAATTACAGATAAGCTTGTGATGATTAATCCGCTTCAAACTTGCTGCAAGAGTGTTGAAATAATCTTGTTTAACAAAACAACCATATAAGGGTCTACATTTAGAATCCTATACAAGGCTATAAAGATGATGCAGAGAAAATTAACTTTTCCCCAACACAATACTGATACAATAAATCATAATAATACTTTAAGTATATAGTTTAAAATAAATCACAATTATAGTGCAATTATTGCAGATGTACTCCACAGCATGACTATACTTATTGCGCTGGTGTCTTGATGATTAATTTTAACATACTGAACTACGACAAAGATATCTTCATCTTAGATATATGTTCATATCAAAAACCAATATTGCAAATCCTAGAGGACAATGTCCAGAGTACATACTCTTACAAAAGAAGACCTCTGGTTAATTGTAATTAAAAAAATTAATTATCAGTAATTAATTACAACTTAATGAACAACAATTAAATGAATGCAGTAATTAACAGCAATTAAAGTAATTAATTACAACAATTAATTAAATTAACAAAAATACTTAATTACAAATTTTGGGTGAACAGTAACCGGAAAAAGTTTCAATTTTTTTATTTCGGATTTAATACTAAAAATATTATCAATCTTCTAGATTATTAGAAAAATATCAAATAAAAGTTATAGCATATAAAATAAATCCGAATAAAATTAATAAACAATTAAATCTGGCCTAATGAGAGCAGTCGTGTAATCACTACCCTAGAAGATTGAGGACTCGCCTATCCTCCTGGCACAGATGATCCTCTCCACCTAGCGGTAAAAGCCCCTAGAAATAGCCGACCTCTGTAATCGGGCGAGAGTACAGAGCTTCAGCTCAGATGAAGAAGATTGCACGTTAAAATAACAAAATTTTAAGAGGAGGAAAATAATTTCTTTAAAACCAGAGGAGAGGAGAAAGCTTTATTTCTTGTATGTTAGAATGTGAATAAGGGGTGTAAATATATAGGGTTGAGGGAGAGAGAGTTTATTTCATTTTCCAATGTGAGACTAAACACAAAGGCAAAATTGCATTTTCTTCAACAAAAAATCCAACATACACTTCATTATTTGCTCACATTTTGACACAGATGCATATATATAAGTACTTGAAAAGAAGGTTGTGCACTAGTGAAATTAAAAAAGGTCAAAAACACATTATATAAACCGAAATACCTAGGAACTGGGTATGAGACTACAACTCAACCATTCCACAATAATATACAAGATAAATATGAAATAAAAATATGCAAATGGCATATGAAGTGTTTCATGAACTAATATATCATGCGGTTAACATTTGATCACTGTGTATGTAAATATACATATATAGGTTAAAAATAAATGTGAACTGTGCACATCATATTCATACCTGCATACCAATGAATAGTATTATCTAAAACTATCTCACAAAAGTTGATACATAAGCATGTCCCAAATTATTATTATTATTTTTACATTTTCTTGTTGAAGAGAAAGCAAAAACAAGAAAGAAAGAAAAGAATAAGCAAATAAAAATAAGGGTTTATATGGAAATCACCTTTAAAATGGGGCTGTAATACAGGAACCATATTTATTGTTTAATTTATACACGAACCATCTTAAAAGCATATTTTATTTTAATCAACTACCAAAAATCATTTTCTGTTGACTTTTTTTTATCAAAATTCCTTTAATACCCATATTTTTACTGTTGCCCCCCCCCCCCCCCAAACGATCCTCTTGTTCTCCCCTCTCCCTCTTCTTCTACCTCTAGATTTAGGTCTCCCCCACCCCCTCATTCTTGTTCTCCCCTCTCCATCTCCCTCCTCTTCTACCTCTAGATTTAGGACTCTTTCTCGCTCTCCCCTCTCCCTCTTGTTCTTCCATCTCCCTCTTCTTCTACCACTATAATTAGGGCACGATTACAAGAGGGAGAGGAGGGAGAGAAGGGAGAGAGAGTAGGGGTGGACGTGATTTGGGCCAGTTCAGGCCTGTAACCTGACCCATTGGGTTTAAGACAAGACCAGGTCGGGCCTATTTTCTTGATCCCGGGTTTGGGATTGGACCTAGCCCGACTCACGACTAGCCTAGGGGCAGGTCGGGTCCGGCCTGACCCACGGGTCGTGGATTGACCCATGGGTTCTTTAACTTTTTTCTAATTTTTAATTATTATTTCTAAACTATATTAACTCTATATTAGTATCTATTAAATTGTATTTAAATTATTTTTTCTATTTTACTCTTTATTTAAAATTATATATATACACACATTGTACAAAGATAAACATCACACAGAAAAATATCACAAACACAAAGATATACATAGTTCGGACTTTAAAGAAAGACCTACGTCCACAGGAAGTTAATTACTTTTCTTTAGTTTAAATTTAAATTATAAATACAAGAGAAAATAAGAAAAAATATTAAATAAAAACTAAAAACTAATAATTCAATTCCGGGTCAGGTCGGGCTGGGCCAGGCCCAGTCGACAGTGGACCGGGTCAAGGTGGATCGAGCCTATTTCTCTAGTCCCTGATTTGGAGCTGGAATCAACCTAACCCGGGACCTGCATATATCATGAGCCGGGCTAGGCCCGGCACACAACGGGTCGGGCTGGGTCATGGCCCATAACGGGTTGGGCTAGGTCAACCTACAAGTCGATCCGGCCCACGCCCAACCCTTAGAGAGAGAGAGGGGGGGGAGAGAGAGAGAGAGAGAGAGAGAGAGAGAGAGAGAGAGAGAGAGAACCAACACTAAGCATAGGGGTATTTAAAAATTTTTGATAAAAAGTCAACATGAATTGGGTTTTGATGGTTAATTGAAACAAAATATACTTTTAAGGTGGTCCCTATAGAAATTAAACAATAAAGGTGATTCTTGTATTATACCCCTATATTAAAGATGGTTTCCATGTAAAAATCCTAAAAAAACAAAATCAAAAACAAAAAGCAAAAGAACAAAATCGAAACAAGACATGTACAAAACAATAATGCACCAAAAAAACATGTGAAAGTACCAAACAAACTATCCCATGGTTTAGGCAATATAGTTAATATAGACTAAGTATCTTATGTATCACATAAAAATATATACAAATCAAAAGAAGAGAAAGAAGAAGAAAAGTTAACAAAGAAACGACCTCCTCCAATACGTAGTGCAAATATCTCTTCCCAATCCTAATCAGCATCTATATCCTCCTTCTATGTCTTTATATCCTCATCAACTATAGTGTTAGCTCCATGAGTGGTGGATGGACGATGAGTTCCTGAGTTCCTATAGACTATGATGGTCCAGTGAAATAGTAAGCATACATGGGCTGCTGCCTCCCTAAAGAAGGATCTTGTTAAAGGCAAAAAAAAAACCCTACTAAGAAGGAAAGGAATTATACAATAGATGTAGTTTGGTGAAGAAATTAGAGAAGAATAGGATTTTTGGAGCTGACAGACATTTTGGTACTCTCCGGTCGACCGCGAGTTTTGGCGCGGTCGACCGGCGACATGCACGACTTGGTAGAGATTCTGGATATTTGGTCGGTCGACCGTAACAATTTTGGCGGTCGACCGCCAAACCCTGTAATGATTTTCTGGATTCTATCATTCTGTCCGGTCGACCGCGAGGTTTGGCGCAATCGACCGCGAGTCGGGTTCGGGTCTGTTTTGGTTTCTTGTTCTGTTTGGGATTGGTGTTTGCTATAAATACAAACACACGTTTTAGGGTTTCTTTGGCTTTGATTGGGAATTGAATTGAGGATATTTGAAACACAGAAAAGAGGTATTTTCTGAGCTATTGGTTAGGGTTTGTTTGGAGAGAATTAGAGATTTTTTGGTGAGATTAGTTGGTTGGTTTGAGTGATTTATAATCTCAGTTTGTACTCTTCTTCTCTATTAGTGAAAACCCCATCCCCTTCTTACCCTGTGGATGTAGGCAACTTGCTGAACCACATTAAATTGGTTGTTTGTGTTTGTGGTATTACTTTGGTTTGTTTGTCCTTCTCTCGGCGTTTGGTTTGGTTCCTCAAAGCACATCGGTTTTGGCTTCTACGCACATTGGTCCACTAGATTGAATTATAGATTTGGCAAAGGGCTCGAAGAAGAACAGGTTTTGGAGCTCAGGGTTCAGTTTTGGAGTTTGCCGGTCGACCGTGGTGTAAGGCCGGTTGACCGAATACGTGCACAGACTCTGGGCATGAGTTTGGACTTGGCGCGGTCGACCGTCGCGGTCGACCGCCAGACCCTGTAATGATTTTGGGTTCTGTCGTTTGATCGCGGTCGACCACGAATATTGGAGCGGTCGACTGCCAGTCGGATCAGGCCCATATATGAGTTTCCTGTTCTGATTTGGGTTGGTGATTGCTATAAATACAAACACACATTTTAGTGTTTATTTGGCTTTGATTGATGATAGAACTGGGGATATTTGGAGTACAAAAAGAGGTATTTTCTGAGTTATTAGTTAGGGTTTTGTTGGAGCGAATTAGAGCTTTGTTTGAGAGATTAATTTGTGAGGTTCTGAGTGATTTTGTAATTTCTATTTGTACTCTCTCTCTAATAGTGAAAACCTCCCCCTTTCTTGCCCCGTGGACGTAGGCAACATGCTGAACCACATAAAATTGGTTTGTTTGTATTTGTGCAATTATTTTTTATCTTGTGTGACCTTCTCTCGGCATTTGCATGGATTTCCTCGAACCCCAACAAGTGGTATCAGAGCACAACAAGTGGTATCAGAGCTTGGGCTACGCTTGGGATAATTAGAGAAGTAGATCACTTTGGAAGTTTGTCTAGGACTTTAGTTGGTGATAAAGGTGAGATTTTTCCTATTTGTGGATCTCATTTCCGTCGTGCGGGGTGAGATCTTTCAGAGACTCTTGTTAGGGTTTTAATTGGAGGTAAAAATCTCTCCTTTATTAGTTTGGATCTATTCTTCATTTGTTTTGCAATAGTTTGTTGGTGCTTTGAGATAAATGGCCGAGAAAGAAGGAGTTGAGGCTGGGATATTGGATTATTGAGAAGTGCCTTAACCTACATATTGAAGTCCTTTGAGCACAATGGTATGAACAAGGAGAGCGAGGTAGAGTTTGGCACTCCTATTCGATGATTGAGAGGTCTTCTAAATGGTGTTCATTCAGACATTTGGAGGCCTTCCAAGGAGACATCATTGGAAGATAATCGATATTTGGTTTTCATAGTTGGGGACTGTTCTAGGCATTAGTCGGTTACAACCAAGTCCCATTGGTGTGAAGTCCTAGAAGTCAACAACAGATAGAGGAAGTATATTGACAGAAAGGTTACCCGTTGTTCTGTTTTTGGTAGAGGTTCTTTCTTGCATTTGTGTCAAGCTCACGGTAGTTTAAGACACTTTATTAGAGAGGAAACATTGTGACGACGAGATGAGATGACAGTTTTGATGGGTCGTTCTTTACTGGAGGAGGATCAACGTTTGATGTCGAGCATTGGTTTTGGTGTTCGAGCTTCGACATATTTGGGTCATCTTAGTCATAGGTTGCCGACTAGTGCGTTTAGAGATTTTGGATCTAGTGGAGCTGCTTAGATTTTGGGTTGCGTCGGATATTTGGTTGCCCAGCATTTGGTCACATCGAGGATGTGAGATTTGATCTGATTACACATTTAGGATTCAGAGGCTTGTTCGGTTATCAGTTGGGAGACTCTGATTTTGTTCTGAGCAGGTATGTCACATTTGACTCTCGGCAGGTGTAGAGTATTGATCAGATCGTTAGGATATCGTAGCGGGTGGATGGTGATATTACTCCATATTGGGTGGAGATTACTCCACATACTCCAGATCATACAGTATCATTTGGGATTCCAATTGAGGTGACACAGTTTGGGAATCATTTGGATTTGGATGCAGATGATGAGTTGGTTGATTTGAGTGTAGCTGGTAGACATAATTGTTAGGAATCTTGACACCAAGATTAGTTTATCTTGATGATAATAAATATTATATGTTGTGTGTATTATGTGCTAACATTTGTTTTGTAGTATCAGAGCTATATCAACAATTATATTCAAAGAGATACTCAAGACATAGATGAGTTCAATGCAAAATGAAGCAAAGAAGAAGATATACTTTATTGTCAAAATGTAATTTTATATTTTCTTTGCTTAGAAATTTGTACAAGCCTTGATCACTCACACACATGCACACACATAGTGTTAGAACACACTAGCACATGCTTAGTGTGTTGATTAACAATAGAAATCCTCTATGTTAGCCATTAAAGTTTATAGATAATGTGAGTCTTAAAATATGTCATGTATACCCCTTATAAATTAGAATCTAGAAAAACTCAAAAGATCAAAGTTGTAGGTATCTTCAAGAGCTTTCCAACAAATCTTAAATCACCTCATTCCGATATCGGATGAGAAAGTTACAGTCAAAATATTAGAAAAAAAATTCAGAATCTATGAGTTTACAGTGTAGTCGACTACTATGCATTGTAGTCGACTACTAAGCAACTTTTTGACTTCACAGAGTCTGTTTAGACTCAGTGTAGTCAACTACTATGACTTATAGTCGACTACAGATGTAGTTTTTTTAGATTTCAGGTTTTGAATAAGTGACTGTTTATAGTCGTTTTGTGTGTGTTTTTAGGGGTTGAAAACTTGTCTTTTCAAGGGCTATAAATAGGTTATAAGTTCAAAAATTTGCATAACTAATTCATACACATAAGATCAAACATTTGTGCATATTCACTCTCTAGTTTTCCAGATTTTCATGCTAAGTGTTTAGAAAAAGAGAGCTTCTGATATTGCCTTGGTTTCAATCATTCTTAGAGATTGTATAGGCAATATTCAGAGAGTTAAAAGAATCCTAAGCCACTGCTGCACTTCACTACATATTCAAGGCTTATAGGATCAATTGTGTTCTTGCTTCAAAAAGGATTTCTCTCGGGTTTGAGAGGGTTGATCTCTTGGTTTAGAGATTGGGTGGCAATTGGCATGATCTTGTCAATTGGGTTACAATTTGCATGGTCTTGCAAATTGGTCAGGTTTACTTTTGATTTTGTAAGGTCTCAAAATCATAGTGGAAACTCTCAAGCGGGATTTGCTTGGGGACAAGATGTACACAGGGAGGTGGAACTAGTATAAAATCTCTTGTTTGTCATTGTGATTTTCTGAGATTATTGTCATTCTTTATTGCAATTTATTATCTATTTTGCATAAATTTTAAAAGAATACTATTTACCCTCCTCTAGTGTTCTAATATATCTATTTTAGATCTTACAATAATTTGGATTTATATATGACCGTTGGTTCACCTCAGGTGGGGGTGTTTGGTTTGTTTCACTTTGAGGCCATTAGGAGAGCTATCAGCTGTAGATTTGTTGATGAAGAATTGAGAACTCTTCTATTAGATTGAGGGCCTTTGGAGACCATTTTGTGAACTACGTGAAAGCTTGATTCCTTGGGTAAGAGGATATGTAGGCAGTCATTTTATGATGAAGCCGATTTGGTGAGTTGATACCGACATTTGGAGAGTGATCACCGTCTCATTTGGGTCTGGACTTGTTATGGGTTGAGTTCGTTGTCGTGAATTTATTTTCACTTCGTACTGGACGCAACAAGTGAGACATTTTTTGGTTCGGTTGGTGTCGGGTCAGTTTTTGGAAAAACTTCACCGAGGTGGAGAATTGTAGATTTGGCAAAGAAATTGGAGAAGAATAGGATTTTTGAAGCTAACAGATATTTGGGTGCTCTCCGGTTGACCTTGAGCTTTGGCGCGCTCGACCGGCAACGTGCACGACTTGGTACAAATTATGGATCTTTGGCCGGTCGACCGTGACGATTTTGGCGGTTGACCGCCAAACCCTATAATGGTTTTCTGGATTTTGTCGTTCTGTCCGATCGACCGCGAGCTTTGGCGCGGTCGACCACGAGTCAGGTTCGGGTCTGTTTTGGTTTCTTTTTCTGTTTGGGATTGGTATTTGCTATAAATACAAACACACATTTTAGGTTTTTTTAGCTTTACTTGGGGATTGAATTTGGGATATTTGGTGTTGGATTTTTTGGTCAAAAAATAGCTTTCCAAAATGAGTTTTCAAACTATATATATATATTAACTACAAGTACTTTTCATAAATGCTTTGTAGCATAGTGGAAAGTTAAAGTTTTGGTATTTCAAAAGGTCCCTTGTTCGAGGCTTGCCAACGTCAAGCCGAGAAGTGTTTTATTTGAATTAATCCCTCATAAGTTCTAGTGGGTCGTGGGTCGTGGACCGTGGGCCATGGGCCGTGGGCCAATGGGCCGAGGATCGGGGCTAATCGGGCAGAGGCGCTAAGTGGCGCTTTGTTAGGCGCACTTTGCACTTCGCACGGATGCATCGGGGTGAGGTGGCGCTGTTTGACACCACGAAGGTTGCCTCGCAGGCTACTTCGTAGCATGCGGACGAGCTGTGTATTCGCACGAGGGTGACCCTAGCGTTCTCGTAGTTTGACGAGGTTCGCTCAATCGACGAGGTTCTTATGTCATACGAGGTTCGTCTATTTGACTATGTTCGCTCGTTCGACGAGGTTCGTCTGTCATATGAGGTTCGCCTGTTTGACGATGTTCGTTTATCAAACGAGGTTCCTCTGATTTGTTGAGACGTGACCCTCGCGTTTCGTAGCAACGCGTCCATTGATTGCTTCGTATTCAGGAGTTAATGCATGCAGCAGTTACAATAGCATTAAGAACAATTTAATGCATTGATGTTACAATCTTAATTGCCATTAAGAATTGTAACAGTCACATTAATTGCTTGTGACTCTTGAGCTGGCCTTAGAGGCATATAAATAGCGCCCTTAGGCAGCTCTTGGTCAATTGCTGGAAAAGCTGAAATATTCTCACGAGCGTGGAACACGAACGTGGAACACGAACGTCGCGTGCTGGAATACGAACGTCGATCCCGACGTTATTGCTATTGTGCTGCTGCTGCAGGAACTTGTGCCCACAGGAACTTGTCTTAAACCGAAAGGTTTTGAACCGTAAGGTTCTGAGATTGAGGAGATCTTTTGCCTTGACCGAAAGGTCTTATAGATCAAGGAGATCTTGATAGTACTGGGTTGGTGCACACAAGAGTACTGTAGTACTGTTCCTGGAAGCAGTTTGGCCTTGGGATCCTTGCACCGGAGTAGGCCAAATATTGCTTTAAGCACAGTGTTTCTATAACGCATAGCAGTAAACTGGAAAAGTTTAAAAATGCAGCACATCTAATTCATTGTTTTATTCCAGATTTAACATCAATTTCCAACAATCTTAAAGTAATATTTCAGATCTACTAATGGATCCTGCGAAGACTCTTGGAGTGGACTGTCTCAAGTTAGAAAACTTTGATGGATCAAACTTTAACGCATGGCGTCGAAAAGTGATTTTTGGGATGCAACTCCTAAAAATCTACTATGTGGTTTCTGAGGAGAAACCTGACTTTGAAGAAGACTCAGAGTCTGAAGCCTCTTGGGATAAAGATGATCATTTCTGCAGGAGTTATCTTTTTAACTGTCTGGCTGATCATCTGGCAGATGCTTACACCAATAAGCCGTCTGCAAAGGAAATCTGGAATGCTTTGGAGGAGCAATACAAGGATGAGGAGAAGCTTTCCAAGTCTCACCTCATTGACAAATTTTTGGACTTCAAGTTTGAAGATGACACTGAGGTTTTGCCTCAAGTCAAAGAACTCGAAAAGCTTGTTATGAAGCTGAAGGATGAAAAGATCAGTCTTTGTCAAACCTTCATTTCTGGTGCAATTGTCAACAAGCTTCCTCCATCTTGAATGTCATTCTCTACGGACATTCGAATAAGGAAAAGATAGGTGACTCTGTCTGATTTGAAGAGGTTTATTCGGATTGAGGACGAGATTCGAACTCGCACAAAGAATGAGCTCCTAGCTAAGCATAAGGCGTCTGCTAACATGGTGGCAACTAATTCTGAGAAGGGTACCAATTCTTCTAAGAAAAAGAAAATTTTTAACAAAAAGAAGAATCATAATCCGAAGAACCTGAATGTACAGAAGAAAGATTTCAAGAAGAGCGGCAAATGCTTCAACTGTGGGAAGCAATGGCATTTTGCCAAAGACTGCAAAGTACCAAAGAAGGGAACAACACACAATGTTAATCAAATTGATAATTGTGTGGCTATGCTCTTTTAGGTGACAACTCCCAGCAAAGTCTCTAGTTGGTGGTTAGATACAGGTGCTATCTGTCATGTCTGTTCTAACAGAGATTTGTTCTCTTCCTATGTTGCTGTCAAAGAGAACGTATCAATGGCTGATCGTTCTGTGGTTCTTGTTCTTGGAACTGGGACTGTGGTATTGACTATTTCTTCAGGGAAGACTCTCACATTGAAGGATGTGAAACATGTTCCATCAATTGCCAAAAACTTATGTTAGGTCTCATGTTATGAGCCTACATCTTCTAATCTTGTTTTGAT
>BQKN01054767.1:14390-24812 GCA_022839385.1 Asparagus kiusianus | reverse complement strand
TGACCTGTGCGTTTCCAACTTCAAAATGCATATGGCCTGTGCGTTTCTAACCTTTGGCAAAGGTTTAACTCTGCGTCTCAGGCCTTAGATGCAGAGCTAAGGCCCAAAACGCCAAATCAGGCGTTTGACTTGTTCAACCAAGAGGGGGTTAATCGGTTCTGAGCAGAAAAACCGCATAGGGTTGACGTGTGCTGGTATCAAAACCACCTAAGGTTAGCGAATCTCAGCAGATTAACCGCAAGGAGGAGGAGATTTCTCTGAAGATCAACAAACTACTAAGTAGTTGGAAAATCAAATCTAAGGGGATCTCTTCATCAACAGCAAATCAACTTGTCTATTAACCGAATCTTCGATCTTAACAACTCTATTACAGAGTTTTCAACTCGCTCTGAGTTCTGAAAACTCACTAAGAGTTCGTGATTAACTTGCAATACAAGTTAATTACATCAATCAGTTATTCGGTTTTCAACAACTCTTTTCAGAGTCTCCAAACTCGTTCTGAGTTTCTTACACTCATTAAGAGTTCTAAACCGAATTCATCAAACAAGTCAATTGTTCCAGTGAGATAGTACGGTCGGATCGTCAACGGAGAGCAATTTCGACGCGAGCATTCGAAGGAGGCACTCCATCGCTACTAAGAAGAACCTAGTTTTAAACAAAGGGGAGAATCAAATTCATTCTCCTCTCTTTTGTAATCGGAATCCAAATTGTAATCGATTTTGAGAGAATACAAGTCAAATTTTCTTTCATTGTCTTTTTACATCAAATTTCCAACAAACAAAAGATGGCGACTCTACTGGGGACTAGCTTCTCTGATGACGAAGTGGTGGCGCAATCCGACGTCCACCTCATCGGAACCACCGTCGAAACTCTTGTCGTAAAGTTCGACCAAGCCAAGTACGAGGAGGCTCTCTCCTCTGGATCGCTTAGCCCTAAAGCTAAGCGTGATATTCACAAGACCTCTAAGGAGGTCATGACTACTGCTGAGATGCCAAAGAAAGCCCTCTCCTTTGGCCAAGACCTTAAACTCGCTCTGCGAGTTGAAGACTCTACGCCCGTATCACTACGGCGTATAATAGGTCAAAAGAGACCTATGGTGGAGGAAAATCCAATCAACGCCGATGATGCAGCGGCCAAGGCGTTGAAACAAGCCAAGAAAAATGCTGCTCGACGAAGGAGAAGATCCATACGCCGAGCATATTTGCGGAATAGTCGAGCTACTGCTCAACGCAAAGACTACGTTTCTGAGCCTTTGCCCGAACTGTGCGTTTCTGCTCCAGAACGCACACTTCGTGGCAATGAACCCGGTTATGAACCTTGGGTGATCCAACTCAAACGTGACCCTCAGTGGTGCGTTGTTCGACATAGACGCACACCTCAAGAGTGCGTCCCAAAACGTGACCTCCAAAGGCACGTTCAATCATCCGAACGCACGCCACAACCGTGCGTTCAATCAAAGCATGACCCTCAGGGGTCTGTTCAATCATTCAAACGCACACCTCAAGGGTGCGTCCAGTCAAAACCTGACCCTCAGGGGTCTGGTTTGTTAACCAAGCACACACCACAAGTGTGCGTTCAACCGAAAAACGACCCTCAAGGGTCTGTTTCATCATCGAAACACACACCACAGGTGTGTGTTCAAGCAAAACAAGACCCACAGAGGTCTGTTTCATCAATTAAACACAGGCCTCGACCTCGTGTTTATAAACCTAAACGTGACCCTTGTGTTTCTTCTCAAGAACACGACACGGTCCGTCAGGTACAAAAGGAACGGCACGGATTTAATGTTCATATCCAACCGATCCAAAGGAAGGGGGTTCCATCTCCACCCTCACGAAATCTTTCCCAGGTCTCCGACTTGCGTGAGTTACTGTCAAGAGGAAGACCAACACAGCAAATGGCTCATTCATGCCAATGTGAACGGCTCATTTCCGCTGTCCTCTCCGAATGCAGCTGTTGTTCACCTACACCTAGACAGTCGGTGTTCAATAGATTGACGAATGTTGTTAGGCCTCCCAAACGATAACGTCGCCATAAGAAGGCCTCTGAAATTGAACATCCTGAGGTCACTATCAACATGATTGGAAGAGCCTCGCATACTGATTCTGATGAATCACAAAGAAGTCATTCCCCGACTGTTAGGGAACTTTGTGACGAGTTCGAAGTGGTATCTCGGCATACTCGGACTCGGACAGGAGCTATCCGCCCGGTTGACTACCAAAAGTTAGCCAAAGGGATTACAACAAGTGATGAATATTCGGCAATAGCCGAATCTCAATCTTCAAGTTCTGTCGGAGCGCGAGAGGTTTCTACTTACATGGCGGGAAACCCCGAGGACATAGCCAAAAGATTAGACGAACATCACGTTATACTCCAAGCGCAACAAGAGACCCTTCTTCAGATGAAGGATATGTTGGCCCAGTTCCTGGCTGAAAAAGGCCAAAAACCCGAATCTTCCCGGAAGACAATGTCAAAGGGAAAGCAAAAAGCGACCGTACATTCAGATCGTGAAACTCATAACCTCGAATCCTCCTCTAAAAATGAGAAGGAGATAGAAAGGGAATTGCAACCTCAGTCCTCTAAAATGGATGAGTTGGAAGCTCGCCTCAATGCAATCGCCAATAGAAATGAGCTTCGTGAAGAAAGGGTGATACGGCCTTATCCCGCTGAGTGGGACACAGCCCCCTACCCTCCTAAGTTCAAGGCCTCTACCCTCCAACCATTCGATGGTACAGGATCGCCAAATCAGCACATCTACTACTTCAAGTCACAGACTAGAGATGTGATAGCGAACGACGCCATCCTTACACGCTTGTTCATCGGCACTCTTAAAGGGGTAGCCTTTGAATGGTTTATGAAGCTACCTGCCGGATCTATTCAGAAATGGGTAGATTTGGAAAGGCTATTCCTGGCCAGGTTCTTCGAAGATGATACAGAAGTCTCGGTCCCGACTCTTCTCGCCACCAAACAGAAGAAGGGAGAGTCTATCAAGGCTTACGTGGAGAGATTTCGCAGCATGGCATTGCGATGCCCCTCAAGTATGACCCAATCGACCTTGGTTGAAACTTACAGGCACAACCTGCAGACTCAGCTCCTTGCCCAGATGGGGGTAGCGGAGTGTCGCTCCTGGAGACAGCTGGTGTCACAAGGAGAACAAGCTGAAGAGATAGTGGCGCGAGTTAAAGCTGAAGAAGAGCCACAACCCAAGCCGCAACAACAACGCAATCAACACAACGCCCAGCGGTCTAAGGGAAAAGAAACTTTAGTAGCTGACTACACGCAAGTACCACCGCCTACTAAGCAAGGCAAGGCGCCAAATCAACAAAGAGCGCCCAAGCAGTATTCATTTAAAGAGGAGCATGTAGATACATTATTCCAATTACTTCGAAAAAATAACAAGTTACAGCTTCCCGAAATCAGGAAGCCGGAGGAAGCAGGAAAGGTAGATGACCCTAATTACTGCCGCTATCATAGATTCCTAGGGCATCCTACCAGAAGGTGTTACGTCTTTAAAGACATACTCCAAAGTTTGGTGGACGCCAAGGTGCTCACTCTGAAACCTGAGCAGAAGACTGTATCTACCAATATGATAGCAGTCCAGTTCGGCGACTTTCCTCCAGTGGCGACCGCAGATGGCGTTGTCCCCATCCACAAAGGAGAAATGCACTTGAAGAATACTGACTTGTACAGTCAAAAAGACAAGGGATTGATACCCCTCACCACTCCAAAAGGAGAAATCATGTGGGTTCATCCTGATCTGGTGGAAGACCAACAGTGGACAAACACCTCATCCAAGAAGAGAGGAGGAAAGGCTAAGTCCTCCAACATGATTAGCCCCTCCATTATTGAGAATGATGATCATCTCAAACCTCTCACTGATTCAGAAGAAGAGAGGATTGTTCTAGCAGTATACCCAGAAGGCAACCCTGGCACTCGGTCAGGAAAGGCTTACTTGAGAGACTACAACCAGAATCCTCAAGAAGTTGAAGAACAGCCCCAAGACGCTGGGGGTTCTGTACCAAAGAAGCCGGCCGATAAAGGGAAACAAAAGGAGATCCGGTTCAATAAAAATCTTCATCAGGAACCCGGAGATTCGAGCACTCCTTTTCAATTCAACATCATGGCACAGCTGGTCAACATACCGGTCAGAATTACATTATATGAGCTCCTAAGGTTGTCCAAAACCACCAAAGAAGCTTTAATTGAAGCATTGAAGAATACAGAGAGCTTCATCACACAAGTTGCTCCAATCCCTGAAGCTTCTGAAGACCAACCTTGCCTGCAATGTCTGCAAGCTGCAAGAAGTTTACCCTGTATATCGTTTACTCAAAAAGATATGCAGGTTAAACACAAACATGACAGACCTCTGTACTATACGGGGTATATCGGGTCTTCCAAAATCAGTCGTGTCCAGGTTGACCCGGGCTTCGCACTCAGCATCATGCCTTACAGGGTTATGCAGGTCTTAGGAATCCCTATACACCGGTTGAACACTACCCAGACTACCATCTTCGGGTTCAATGCAAACAGCACTCGGCCCTTAGGGAAGATCAAACTCAGATGCCAAATTGGAGATCTCAAGTCTGAGGTGACGTGCTACATCATAGACGCGGACACTTCCTATAATTTATTATTAGGAAGGCCCTGGATACATGCCAACCGCATTGTCCCGTCTACTCTGCATCAGGTCATGAAATATGCCAATGATGAGGGAGAAGTTCGAACCCTGATTGCAGAAAAGTATCCCTTCCGAGGTGTAGAAAACTTTCATACCGACTCCGTTTTCTACCTGGAATCCCAGGAGAAAGAAGATGTGGACAACGGCAATGAAGCCGACATTGAACCAGATCCTGAAGAAGATTGCCCGTGGGAACTAAATCTAGATGTAATGGGTCAGGATGAGAGTAACAAAAATGTACCGAGCGATGGTGAATGATGCATTAATGAAGATTTTATTTTGGCGTACTTGTCTGATGTGTCCTCTAAAAGTAAATAAATAGAGAATGATCATAATGCAGGTACCAACTCGTGGCACGCATTGTGTGCAGAAGCATCCCTCATGTTGCCAATTAAGTCATCTTTCACTTCAAATGAAGAAGTAGAAGATACACAGAAGGCTATCTTCAAAGTCCCATCTAAAAAGAAAGGGCAGAAGCCGATCTGTTTTGGTAAAGTCAAACCCGAACAACTCAAACGAGGAAGTTCAGAGGAAGACGGAGTTCCCTAATTCCATTACCATGAACCTAATTCTATACAATTAATGAAACGAATGGGGTATAACTTCAATGAAAAACAAGGTTTAAACTTTGGAAAAGGTAGGCGAACACCGATTCGGATGTCTCTAACCCCCGAAGGAAAACCTCCGGATTATTATCAAAAGATCGGAAGAGTCTTGGGTTATGTCACAACCCCTCCTGTTTCAGAAAATGAGATCAGTAATTATCTACGACAGGATCATTCATCCGAAACATCTTCCTGGGAATCCGACGTCAGTGTCGGGCCTTTCTTTAAAAGCTTGACTGTGAACATGGTTTCAACTAGTCACCCAGATGAAGATGCAGGGGGTGATGAAGGGTTAATTAAATCAACCAATGACCCATGGATTAAACGTCTTAACATCTTATGGGATATGCGTTTCGAACAACGCGAACCACCCACTGAAGATAACGTAATCCAGGTCAACATGGGAGATGAATCTGACCCCAAACCAATTTTCATAAGCGAAAGCTTATCACCCTCTGAGAAAGAAGATCTTATATCTCTCGTCCGAGAATATATAGATGTCTTTTCTTGGAATTATGAAGACATGCCGGGTCTCGATCCAAAAGTGGCCATGCATCGTCTCAATATCGATCCGGATGCTAAACCCGTTAAACAACAGCAACGCCGGTTTCGTCCAGAGATCATGGAAGCAATTGAGTCTGAAGTGAAAAAGCTTATAGACTCAGGCTTTATCAGAGAGGAACAACACCCGGACTGGGTGGCCAATATTGTTCCCGTCCCCAAGAAAAACGGTAAGGTCCGTATATGCATCGACTTTCGCGATCTCAACGCAGCTTGTCCAAAAGACGAGTTTCCACTTCCCATCACCGATGTCATGATTGACCACACTTGCGGATATGAAAGGATATCTTTCATGGATGGATTCTCCGGGTATAATCAAATCAAAATATATCCTGAAGATGAAAAGCATACTGCATTCAGAACACCGCTGGGGGTGTATTGCTACACAGTGATGCCCTTCGGCCTGAAAAACGCGGGTGCAACTTATCAACGTGCGATGAACGCTATCTTTCACGAACATCTACGTAAGAAGATAGAGTGCTATGTTGACGACATAGCAGTAAAAAGCCAATGTAAGGGTGATCATCTTGCAGACTTGAAGACAATGTTCGATATCATGCGAGAACACCAACTGAAAATGAATCCGACTAAATCGTTTCTCGGAGTATCAAGTGGAAAATTTCTAGGGTTTATTGTCACGTCCAAGGGAATTTCTCTGGATCCAGAGAAGGTGTGCGCCATCCAAGACATACCGCCGCCGAAGAATCTCAAAGAGCTCAGAGGTCTACAAGGCAGATTGGCATACATCCGAAGATTCATATCTAATCTCTCGGGACGCTGCCAACCTTTCTCAAAGCTTATGAAGAAAGGCGTGTCCTTTGTTTGGGATGAAGAATGCCAAAAAGCATTCGAGGAAATTAAGAGATATCTCACTCAACCGCCAGTTCTCGTGACCCCGATATCAGGAAAACCGTTCCTGTTATATGTAAGGGCTATGGAACATTCTCTTGGAGCTTTATTGGCCCAGAACGATGATCAAGGGCAAGAGCAAGCTATTTATTACCTGAGCAGGACCATGATGGGAGCCGAACACCGGTATAATCCAGTCAAAAAAGAATGTCTCGCTTTGGTATTCGCAGTTCAAAAGATGCGACATTACCTAGTTGGACAAACAATTCACGTCATCTCTAAGGTAAATCCCTTAAGAGTCCTGATGACAAAACTGTCGTCTCTGAACTGTCGGCTCGCAAAATGGGCCATTCTCTTGTCACAATATGACATACAATTCATGCCCCAAAAGGTAGTCAAGGGTCAAGCATTGGCAGACTTCTTAGCCGATCATCCGGCGCCAGGGACATCTAGATTGTATGAAGAATTAACCAATGAAGTCGCCGAAGCTTGTATCACTCGGGAGTCTACACAAGTGTGAAAATTATTCTTTGACGGTGCGTCCAGAGCAAATTCTCATGGAGCAATTACCGTGGGGTAGAAGTGGTGTTCGTCTCCCCAAACGGTCACGTGATCCCGAGAGGATTCTCCCTAATCGAACCTTACACCAACAATGTAGCTGAGTATAATGCTCTGTTACTAGGCATGCAATTTATCGAAGAACTTAATATCCAGCATCTCGAGGTATACGGTGACTCTCAGCTCTTCGTAAATCAAGTTCGAGGAGAATACGAAGTACGTCACGAGGACTTAATCCCGTACTACTTCGCAGTGCTAAAGCAAGCTAAGAAGTTCGAAGGTTTCTTTATTGAATATATTCCACGAGCTCAGAACGCTTACGCAGATGCTTTGGCTTCATTGGCAACTTTGCTGGCATTACCGCCAGGTACCGAAACAACGATCCCAGTCACAGGACGTGAACTATATTGCTCTAAGATTCCTACGGAGGAAAGCTCAGACAAGATTGTTCGAGCGGGAAATTGCGTTATTCTTCATTGATGATTCTGTTACAACTTTGACAACCACTTTATGCGTTTACAAAGAGATCCGGTCTTTTTATAAGATCCGGTTTACAACAAAATCAAAACAAAGAAATAAAGATTACAACTTTCCTTGAACAAATCACGAGTTTCCTGTTTTGCGGTCCCTCGCTTTGTCGGGTTCTTCGCCTGTGCCGGGGTTGAGTACCGTGGACCACCGCGCAATCTCGATCTGAACAGATCTACGTGGTATAACGGGTACTATCCCACCAAGGAGATAGTAGCCGAGAGGGATCGTTTCACCAAGGAAACGCTCGCTCTAATCTCGGGATCTAAGAACCAAGCTTAGATCCGGAGTAGTATCATGTAGATCTGGTTGTCCAAGTCTTCAAGCCTTCGCAATCCGAGTTGAGGTCGCAATCCGGCAGAGTTTCGGCTCTTCAGAAGTTTCAAAAAAAAGTCCTCTCAAATGAACGAGTGCCAGGCCTATTTATAGGCACTCAAAACTGTGCCTTTGGCACAGAACTGCGCCTAGCCACCTCTGTGTGGCTCGGCCATAGCCGAGCCACCCAGGGGTGGCTCGGCCTTGGCCGAGCCACCCTGAGGTGGCTCGGCCACCGAGCCACCCTAGGGTGGCTCGGCTTGGGCCGAGCCACCTTAGGGTGGTTCGGTTCGGGCCGAGTCCCCCCAGGTGCGTTGGTCTCATCGTTTTCCGGTGTTTCCGGTTCTTCCGTTGTTCGGATGTGATTCGATTTGTGGTTGACTTGGTTTGGAATCGATTCGTCGACTCGATTCCAGATATGGCAGTTAATCCGCTTCTGAGTTCGAGTCCGGGATTGGTCCCGATTCGATCGTTATATCACCGAGTTCGCTCTTGTTTAGATGACTCGGTGGTTCCTCGAAACGTTGGTTCGATTCCACGTGCGTACGTGTTCCATTGTTCGTGTGCCTTGTCGCCTCGACCTTTCGTTGATTTGTTCAGGTCTTGATTCGATTCCCCAAATCTTCATTTGGCAGTAACTCCGCTTCGGTGTTTGAGTTCAAGTCCGTTTTGTTGTTGGACGACTCGTTAACTTTCCGAACCGTTGGTTTGATCCCGCACGCGAACGTATTCCGTTGCTTGCGTGCCTCGTCGCCTCGTCGCTCGAATGTCCGTTGTTTTGTCGAATCATCGTGCTGAGCTAAGCTAAGGGACCTATAGGCAATTTTATACGCCTACAGATACCCCCTCCAAAGTGTTTCAGTCTCGTTCTTTTATAAAAGAGTCTGGAATACTTTGGATGTGATCGTCCCAACCTTGAGTTGGTATAACGGGACTTTGGAATGGCTTCTGTTCTGGCTTCCTTCAATTCCACCAGGTCATTCAGTGCTTTGTAGAACGCCTGTGAGGATTTCGGTGCTGTATTTATTGTCTGACCGTCGTTGGAATTTGAAATTGAAGTCGATTCCTAGTTTTCCAATCATTAGCTTTTGTCGGTTGGTTCAACGTGCAACTTTCGTTCGATTGTCGGCGTCGAGTCTTCTTTTGAGACGCATTGTCCGGCGTCGTGTTATTGAGTTATCCTTAAGAATATTTTTAGAAGAATATTCTCCAGGAACTTCTCAATAAAAATAGGGAATAGTTTATACTCGTATACCTTATTGGAGTATTTCCGTGCCCCAAAATGAGCTGAACCGGCTTGAAAATGAGCCAAAAAAAGGCAGTATTTGGGCTCAAAATCTTTCCAACCCTTCTAAATATGTGAGAGAGGGATTAAATAGGTGAGGAACTGAACCGTAGGTTGATCTGGAGTCATTTTAATGCTTAATCGAGCTCCAATTTGAATTCTGGTTCGAATTTGGTTCAAACTGGTTCGAAATTGGTTCAAACTGGTCCAATCTGGTCCATTCAGACTCAATTTGGCTCATTCTGGCTCAGTCTGATCCACTCTGGCTTGGTCAGGTCCAGCCAGGTTCAATCTGGCTCAATCTGGCTCTTTCGGGCTCATTCTGACTCAGTCTGGTCCAATTTGGGCTTGGTCTGGTCCAGCCTGGTCTGGTCTGGTTCAACCAGATTTGGTTCAAGGCTATAAAAGAGGCTTTTTTCTCTCTTTTCTTTTCTTTTCTTCCTCCTCTCTAGGGCCGGCCCCCCCTTGTCCTCTTTTTGGATTTTTTCTTCCATCGAGCCCCCGTTCTCCTCGAAACTTTGATAGTTGTCCTGGATCTAGGCTTCCTTTTGATCTTGGACTGAAAAATCCCTCAAAAATCTAATTTTTTAGAATTTCTTTCAGGCCCCTCGAGCGCGTGCTGAGAGTTTCCAAAAAGGTCTCATTTTTGTTGGATCTCGAGCCTTTCTTCAGGTAAATCTTCTACAATTATGATCTTTTTCATGCTCAATTTAATTTATGCATTTGTGGGATCATATATGAGGGTCGAGGGTGTGATTTGAAGCCTCGATTTAATCTTTTAGGGGTGTAGATCTGATAAAAAAGTGATCTTTTTTCTAGATCTGACTTCTTTTGATTTATTTTGCAGCTCGTCATGCCGCGTTCTTCGAGAGGTCGTTCCCCTGCCATGTCAGCTGATGGTGCGCCGCCTTCCTACGCCGGTGAGCTATTTTTGGCAATATTTTGGGAATTTATAAATTAGTCCTTTTTTTCTTAAAAATTTGTAAATTGGTCCTTTTTACCCCACGTTGTTCTCCTTGGCGAGGCAATCGGGAAGAGCCTTG
>BQKN01054767.1:0-14380 GCA_022839385.1 Asparagus kiusianus | reverse complement strand
GGCAATCGGGAAGAGCCTTGATTCTCCTTGGTGAGGATCGACGCTTTAAAGATATGTTTTGCTTGGTCAAAACCATATCTCAAAATAAAGGGGGCGAATTGACGCTGCATTGCGCTTCATAAGGCAGGGATCCTCGATGCACCCTATCTTATGATTGCACAATGTGGCCAAATCGTCTCACCCTTTATAAGGCAATAACTCTATCTTAGCTATTTGTAAGATGAGTTCAATTTCCTTTTATAACCGAGACTAACCCGTGTTTAATTGTCTATTCTGCAGTGGGGTACCCTTCTGGATCATTCTCAGCCCACGCAGTCTATGGGCGTCGTGGCGAGCATTACTCGACCTCTGACAATCCTTCCCCTTTTCCAGCTACTCCTCAGTTTGCTTCGGGCACGTCGACTGAGGTTGCACAGGTGGTGAGGGAGGGTGGTCATCGAGCTATTCGCCAGCTGATCACCGATGCTCCTTTTGTGAAGGACGCCAGCTCTACCCAGCCTCTCCGGAAGAGCGATTTCCTATTTGGTGATTCTGTCGATGACCCAGAAGCCGTGTTCATTGACGCTGAGCAGTGGCTTCACAAGACCGGCGGTGGCTTCATATACTTGCCGGAAATTCCTCGACATCGCTCGTTGACTGAACTCAGGTGTCAGGCCGTGACGCGCGAGATGTCGTGGCGTTTGACAGTGGATCATGAGAGCGTACATTGCGGCTATATCACCCATCAGGCAGCTCCTAGTTCAAGCAGGAGTCACATCACCGGATTGCATCCCGGAGTGTTGGGACTGGATGCACCACCGCGTAACGAGTTTCTCGCCACTGCTTCGACTTTGAGGAATCGCCTCGCTGCCCTAGGACGGGAGATGCCTGCGACTCGTCACAGGATTTATGGTTGGGTCCACTCTTCGGACAAGTCTTGGTGGAGTCGCATGACGACATACGTCTTGAGCCGCTGGGGCGAGGAGTTGCACGCTTGCGGTTTGTATACCGCCGTTCGTGCCACCATGTATGGCCTGTCTGTCAGTTTGAGACACTTCTGTGCTTTGTTCGAGTTATATAATCCAGACTCGAACACTTTTCTGACCCGTCAGGGGGAGTTGGGCTTGGCTCTTCATGAGATGCATAGGATTTCTGGCTTGACCATGGGGCAGATGTTATACCAGGAGTATTTCCCTTCCAGTCATGAATTGAGTCAGCTGAAGGATCGCATGCCCGACCGTTACGAGACTCTATGGGATCTCACTTGCCATTACCATATCGCTTTGGCACAGTCTGAGCCTTTAGCCAAGAGGACGAAGGCCTCTGTGAGTCTGAAGCAGTTCGCGAACTATTTGTTCAAGAACTTGGAGAGCAGCTCTGGCGAGGATATTTGTGAGTTGGCCCCACTCATTCCTTCAGAGGTGAACCATCTACTGAAGAAGATTGATGCTCATTCCTATACCACCAGCAGTCCTGAGGGTGGCTTTCCTGCGAAGACCAAGTTCAGGTCTTTCTTATGGCATGCGACCACACCGATTCAGCCGATGACTCTTCTCGCCGGCTTTCTTGCTATCTGGTTGAAGAAGTGCGTGGTTCCATACCAGTCTGGGGACGCCTTGCCCTTGGAGGTACTTTTCCCAGCAGTTCAGCTCGCATATAAGAAGGAACTCTCACTCCTTCCGGTGATGGTGGCTAACATTCACCGAGGACTTCGACAGCTTTCCAGTGCGTTCACACGGAAGGAGACCGATTTGCCGGGTCAGATTCCCACGCTTAAGGTAGAGCTTCCCTACGCTTATTTGATGGCCTGGTTCATCCTTCACCGTCCGGACATGATGTCGGTGCCGAACGCCACAGATCACTCTGTTCCCCTGCTGCAGTTGCTTGAAAATGGTAGGTGGGAAGGCCGCGGGTTTTCTGATGTCCGACAGCAGCTGCAGGTCCACAAGTGTTGGGCATTCTCCACTTGTTTTCCGCAGTTCTCCGGTCGATATGGCGAGTGCTTGTCAGACGATGAGAGGCCGAGAGAGAATCGGACCCACTTAGACATTGGCTGCTTTAATTGGCTGGTGAACATCAGGCCCGGCTATCTGACTTTCCGGGTGAAGAATGAGTGCTTCATAGAGCCATATCTACCCTGCCGATTTGCTCGCCAGTTTGGATACGATCAGCTTTACATTGGGAATCCTCGCCAGCAGCTTCGGACCCATAGTGGTTTGGTGGACGGTCTTCGTGCATGGTTGTGGACCGTGACTGGCTGTACCGGTGCTAAGTTCAGCCTCCCGAGTATTGATCGGCAGTTGAATCTCACCTTCTTGAGCTGCAAGTGGTTATTAGCAGCCAACAAGACTATCCCTGTGAAGCCGATTGCGGAGCTAGAGGCTGAGGAAGCTTCTCGGGTTGACTCGCGCAGGATTCGGGAGAAAGCTCGATCACAGAGGACACAGAATAAGACTCGCCGAATTGATGAAGATGGCCATAGGTCATTCCATTCCACAGACGAGGCTTCCGGCGGAGATCCCGAAGATTGTGATGACTCTTCTGAGCGAGGTTTGCTATTCATCTTTTCCTTCTATTTTCTAGAAGTATTGAAACTGACTATAGTTCAATGTTTCAGGGACTACAGCTGATCATGATGAAGAGTTCTATCCTCCTCCTCGGGCGAGACCTTCGATCCCCACTGCTAGGCGGAAGAGGTTAGTCCGTAAGCTGCCTGCAGCTTCCCGAGCTTCCGATACGGACCTAGCTGGTGATGATCCTGCCAGTGATGGAGGTAACATTTATCCTGAGAACTATTCCTCTGGTTACTCAGCGCATTGACTTATACTTCTCTCTCTCTCTATAGGAGCACGTGAGGAGTATGAGATGAGTCCTGATCCAATCCCCGTATCTCCCGATGAGTCTGATCCGCTACCCCCTGTAGAGAGGCCTACGGGGGTTGCTGACATTGGAGCGGAGGGCAATGTAGGACCCGATTCCGTGAATCAAGGTACATCTAACACTGACAACGTATTTCTTTAGATGATACACCAATGAATTTGTGTACCCTCTAACTGTCCTCTACCTCTTGCTCCTTCAGATAATTTGCAAGAGATGAATCTTGGAAATGAAGAGGCTAATGTACCCGTGAAAGGTAACTTACTTCCATTAATTGTAGTCTCTTCACTTCTTTTTGGCACTTATATGCTCTTCTGTCAGAATTCTCCATCGATGACTTCGACGAGGGAAGCTTGTTTGCGGATACTCCTATGATGCGCTACATATATAGCTCACCTCAGATTGAGGACCAGCTACCTGGAGACATGTTTTCTGAGCCGCCTTCGCTGAAAACCCTGAGGATGGTTCCTTTGAAGGTATGTGCTTCTTTCTGAGTTAATTATAGGACTAGCCAATCTTGACTAATGCAACTATAATGTAACGCCTCTGCGAATTCCGTTTTGGATCTGGCAGGAGCTTTTGTTGAGAAAGACCCTGTCGAGCCGGCTGTGAGACCAACTATACCAGTTGATGCACCTACAGCCGTTACACCTCCACTACCCCCAGCGTCTCAAGGGGAAGGAGGTATAAGTCAACTCATCGATGAGTGCTATTCCTTTGTCTTATTAGGACTTTTAACAGACTTCTCTCCTTTTTGTGCAGGGCGCTCTTCCCATCTTCATGACCTAGTGAGGGAGCTGTTATCTGACGACGATCCCGACAAGATCGTTATTTGCCTAGAAGTTCGCTCCTTCTTCTCCTTTGTGAAGGCTATGATTGGCAAGCTCTTCCACAGCGGACTTTCCCTTCACCAGTTCAAACCTTTCCTTGATTCCAGAATCAATTTAATAAGGGAGGCAGGATACCTAGATTTGGCGAAGGCCATAGTTGACGATCTCGACTGCTTAGAGCGTGAGCTTCAGATGTTTCGTGAGCTTCGAGATACCGGTGCTTCTTCCTTCATTGCTGCTGAGCTGGATACTCGTTTACAGTCACTGCGCGAGACTCAGCTTCTTGATGATTTTGAGGTTCAGGTGCAGCGAGACCGAGTAGCTCGAGTTGAGACTGGCCTTGCTACCAGGTTATCTTCACTTGCTGAGCTTCGCTCTTCTATTACTTCTTGTGGGACCAAGATAGATCAGCTTAGAAAAGAACTCCGCGAAGAAGAGGAGACTTTTGGCATTTTTCAGATGACAGAAGCACAGGACCAGCAGACCTGTACGGCTTTGTCCGATGAGTTGAAGTCCTTGAAGCAGAAGCTATCCGAGACAGAAGAGACTGCTGCGAAGACTTCGGCCGCCACTGAGGAGTCGATTAGGGCTGAGCTTATTCAAGCTTATGATGATAAGCTGTCTAAGTTCAGTCAGCAGATTTTTAGCCACGGGCTTGATGTTTGATTTCGTTTACTGTGTATTTTGACTTTTGACTCTTTTAGTGAATCTCCTTTTTTTTATCTTTATTATGATTCGTCATTCCGTTTGAAATGATTGACCACAATACTCATAGGATTTTTGGCAAACCCTCAGCCATCAACGGGTTTGATATGCCTTTACCGACTACCGTTTGAGTCGGGCTAGCATGCGATTTGTTTAAATCCGCTCGCATGTAACGTTGCGCTCAGAGATTGAATTCTCTGAGACTTCGTGCTATGATGTCGAATACATAGACTTCGCCATTATTACGGGAATAGGCTACCCGGCGACACGTGTTAGGTGTTGGCTTTAGGATTTTTGGCCAACCCCCAGCCTCTAACGGATTTGATTAGCCTTTACCGACTACCGTTTGAGTCGGGCTAGCGTGCAGATTGTCTAAATCCGTTCCACACGTTACGTTAAGCTAAAAGAGTTAACTCTTTTAGTGCTACGATATTGAATACGTAGACTTCGTCTTTCTCCTGTGAAAAGACTAAACAGCAACGTGTATGAGACGTTGACTTAGGATTTTTGGCAAACCCTCAGCCTTCAACGGATTTGGTGTGCTCTTACCGACTACCGTTTGAGTCGGGCTTACATGCGGATTGTTTTAATCCGTTCCGCATGTGACGTTGCGCTAAAGGAATGAACTCCCTTAGACTTTGTGCTACAACTTTGAATATGTAGGCTTTGCCATTATCATGGGAATAGGCTACCCAGCAACGTGTATTAGACGTTGGCTTATCCCTGTTTAGGCTTTGGGATAAAGGTCCCCAGAGTCATACTCTGGTATCTTTTTCTACGGGTAAAGATCAAACCGGCGACGCGTGTTAGGCGTCGACATATCCTTTCTTAGGATTCAGGATGAAATTCCCCATGAGTGTGAGGCATGGATTTCGGTGTTATTAATAACAACCTGCCACAATGTTGAATATGCGGACGGGTGTTCTTTTTAACGGTTAAGAACTAATCGGCCGCGCGTGTTAGGTGCGGACTTATCCCTGCTTAGGTTTCGGGATAAAATACCTAGGATGAATCCTAAATTGGTAAATTTTGGAAAAAGAGTTGGTGTGGGGAAGGAAGAATTTTATATTCTATTCCCCGGACAAGGAAGGAAGAATTTTATATTCTATTCCTTGATTCTGGAAAGGAAGAATTTTATATTCTATTTCCAGTACAAGAAAGAAACTAGAAGTGGGATCTCCACTCCGAGAATCTGGAAGATACTGACAAACTTTTCTTTTATAGGATTGGTTATCAGATCGAAAGATGAGTTCTTCGTTTATCGAAGAGAAATTTCAACTTGAGTTACAACCATAAAAACAGTTGAACCCAAGAGAAAAGAAATGGAGTTCTTTCGTTCATCGAAAGGGGACTCCGAACTGAGAGTGAACCTTTTCGGTGGACTCGCTGTCAATTGAAATTGATCAGTGAGGGATTTTGGTGGTAAAAATAAAATTGGGTTATCCTCTAGAATATTAAGTGTAATATTCTTCGAGGAACTTCCCGATAAATGAGTTGTCCCGAACGTACTAGGGATAGTACTTTTTCAAAACTTCCCATTTATTGGCATTAATTGCCTGTTACCCTCTAAAGAAATTAAGCGATAAGCACCGTTTGAATAGACTGTGTCTATTACAAACGGTCCTTCCCACTTAGGTTCGAATTTACCTTTCTTCTTAGAGGTGAGGATTATCGGTCGGCGCGCAGCGAGGACCAAGTCTCCTTCTTTGAAGCTTCTTTGGCGAACCCTTTTGTCAAAAGCCCTGGATATCCTAGCCTGGTAGAACTCGATGTGTTGTTGAGCTTCCAAGCGCTTTTCGTCCAGCCTTTCGAGTTCCTCGAGACGCTTCTGATGCTGCTCTTCGGCTGTCATCTCTGTTGCGAGAGCAATCCGAAGGGAGGGAATTTGAATCTCCAACGGTAGCACAGCTTCGCATCCGTAGACCAACGAATATGGAGTAGCTCCCGTAGGTGTGCGTATGGTAGTACGATAAGCCCAGAGCGCTTCGCCGAGTTTATCATCCCAATCCCGTTTGTTGGTTTTCACAAGTTTTGATAAGATCTTGATGATCGTCTTGTTGAAAGCCTCAGCTAATCCGTTAGCGGCAGGGTAATAAGGTGTTGACGAAACATCTTGGATCTTGAACTTGTCACAGAACCGGATGAAGGCGTTGCTTATGAATTGCGGTCCGTTGTCATGAATGATCCGCCTCGGCACGCCATGTCGGTATATGACGTGATGCTTGATGAAGTTGATGACGTTGTTCGTCTTTACTTCTTTAAGCGGAATGGCTTCAGCCCACTTTGAAAAGTAGTCGGTGATAGCGAGGATGAATCGATCACCTTTGACTGAAGGCGGGAAGATGGGACCGACGATATCCATACCCCATGTCTCGAATGGCCAAGACGTGGTTGATGCGTGTAATCGCTCCGGTGGCTGGTGCATATAATTTGCATGCACTTGACAAGCGTGACATTCTCGAGCGTACTCAATCGCGTCACGAACCATTGTTGGCCAGAAATATCCCATTCTTCTGATTCGATCATACAGCTTGGGACCAGGCTGATGCGCACCGCATTCTCCTTCATGTGCTTCCTTAAGAACTTCTTTTGCTTCTTCATTCGAAAGGCATCGGAGAAGCAAGTCATCGTACCCCCGGCGATACAGCGTACGGGTCTCGGTATTGTAAAAGAACCGTGGTGCTCTTCGGCGGATAGATTCTTTTTCTTTTGCGTCCTCTGGTAAAATGCCGTATTGGACGTAATCAATAATGGGAAAGCGCCAATCTCGGGACTCGGACCCGATTTGGGTTGAGTTCACCTCTTTAGCGTTCTCGTTTTTATCATCCTCCTCTTCAATATCCATATCGTATATGGGTACGCAGAGTTGGTGTGATCTTACTGTGACTAGCAGTTCAGTTTCGGGCGGTTGCGCGAGTGATACTGCTAGTGCTGCCAGTGCATCTGCATAAGCGTTCTGAAGACGCGGGATGTATTCAATGTAAAATTCTTCAAAAGAATCTGCCACTCTGACGGCCTCTTGGTGGTATGGAATCAGATCTGGGTTTCTGACTTCATATTCCCCACGAACTTGGTTGACAATTAGTTGAGAATCCCCAAAGGCTTCGAGATATTCGACCCCCAGCTCTTTGGCGAAACTGAGCCCTATGAGGAGTGCGTTATACTCAGCTACGTTGTTAGAGCATGGACTCGTCAGCGAATAAGCTCGAGGCATCACGTGCTTCCCTGGGGAAACTAAGACAACTCCAACTCCAGAAGTGACCTTAGGGCATCCCGGGGTTACTGCTTTATTGATTGCTCTCGAGGCACCATCAAAATATAACTGCCATACTTGTTGGTGTGACGTGGTGTTAACCTCGTGGGTTTCATCTGGCAAGTCATCGTATACTTCCACCGTATCTGTTGTCGGGCTTGCCGCCAAGAGATCACAAATCGCCTGTCCTTTGACCGACTTCTGCTGTTTGAAGTGTAGATCATACTGGGACAAAAGAAGGGCCCACTTTGCCAACCGCCAATTCATCGAACCTGGTTGAGTCATGAATACCCGTACCGGATTAACATTAGCGATGACGTAAATCGTCTGGCCAACTAAGTAATGTCGCATCTTCTGCACTGCAAACACCAATGCAAGACATTCTTTCTCGATCATCGGGTATCGAGACTCGGCGCCTATCAAGGTCCGACTTAGATAATAGACTGCCTGTTCGTGACCATTATCATCGTCTTGTGCTAATAAAGCACTTATCGAATGGTTCATCGCCTTGATATAAATCAAGAACGGTTTACCTGATTTTGGTGCAACAAGAACAGGTGGATTCATCAAATATGCCTTGATATCTTCGAATGCCTTCTGGCAAGCATCGTCCTAAATAAACGATACGCCTTTCTTGTTGAGCTTCGAAAATGGTTGGCACTTCCCAGAGAGATTTGAAATGAATCTCCGGATATACGCCAGACGTCCTTGCAATCCTCTGAGTTCCCTTAGATTCTTCGGGGGGTTGCAACTCATTTATCGCCTTTACCTTGTCTGGGTCGATGTGTATACCCTTAGTGGTGACGACGAATCCAAGAAATTTTCCGCTGGACATTCCGAGAAAGGATTTTGTGGGATTCATCTTCAATTGATGGCTCCGCATGAGATCAAACATCGTTCTCAGGTCTTTGATGTGATCTTCTTTGTTGCGGCTTTTTACCACTAAATCATCAACGTAGCATTCAACTGTTTTCCTGAGGTGTTTCTGGAAAATCTTAGTCATTGCTCGTTGGTACGTGGCACCTGCATTCTTTAGACCAAACGGCATCACCGTGTAGCAGAAGATACCGAGGGGCGTTCTGAATGCCGTGTGCTTTTCGTCATCCGGGTGCATCTTGATCTGATTATACCCCGAAAAGCCGTCCATGAAGGACATTCTTTCGAATCCGCACGTATTGTCAATAATGACATCTGTGATCGGGAGGGGAAAATCATCTTTTGGACATGCTTCGTTCAGATTCCTGAAGTCGATGCAAATCCTGATCTTACCATTCTTCTTCATGACTGGAACGATATTGGCTAACCAGTCTGGATGTTGCTCTTCCCGAATAAATCCTGAGTCGATCAACTTTTTAACTTCAGCCTCGATGGCTTCCATGATCTGCGGACGAAACCGTCTTTGCTGTTGCTTGACAGGTTTGGCATCCGGCTTGATGTCGAGGCGGTGCATTGCCACATTGGGATCGAGCCCTGGCATGTCTTCGTAGTTCCAGGCGAAGACGTCGATATACTCTCTGATCAAGGCAATTAATTCCTCCTTTTCATCTGATGGAAGACTACCACTGATGAATATGGGTTTTGGATTGGCTTCATCACCCATATTGATTTGGACTACCTCGTCTTCAGTGGGTGGCTCTCTTTGTTCGAACCTATCACCATATTGCATGTTCAGGTGATGAACCCATGGGTCCTCCCACGTTTGCATTTGATCGTCGTCCTCCATTGTAGATGGATCAGCCGTAGTCATGTTCGACATCAAGGCCTTGAACACTTCTCCCAAACTTGTGTCGGAATCTTCAGCTGAAGAATCTGGCAAATACCCATCCTTAGCCTTGTTAGCAATTTGATCTATGATTTGCCAGCCACATTCGTCATCTGACGAAACGTAGCCTAAGCCCCTCTTGTGACGATAATAGCCCTCCGGTTTACCCTTTGGTACATATGCCGCTTTGACAGGGACACGGGAACCTCGATCGAAGTATAGACCTTCTCCGAGTGTGAAATCATATCCTTGTCTTTCCATGAGCTTGCGCGCTTCTGGGCTGTACTTAGATAAATGTAAACCGGATTTGTCACCATCCTCATCCTCTCTTAGGAAATGATCTGGCACCGGAAGATTTTCTCCTTTACCGAAAATCACTTCTTTTTGTCCCCCTATTTTGGCGGGAATAATTTGAGTTGTTCCGAAAGAGTGTTGGAGACGCTTCTTCGTTACATACGACGATCGGAGTGGCATACATAATTCGGGATTATCGTATAATCCCTTTATCACATCATCAAAAGACAAGGAGTACTCTAAACCATTATTTATTTCAGGTTCGGCAAGTTGCCAGTTACAACCGCCATCTGACGACTGTTCGTCGTCGAGATTGATTACAAAGGGTACAATGTCATTAAAAACAAAACCACCATTGTAATCGAATCCGGCTTCGGAATCAGCTTCTTCTCCGCTGTCCGTGCCTTGGATCGATGGTTTCGTGTCGGATTCATTACCATAAGGGAGAGAATCTGTGAAATAATTCTCATACCCTTTGAATGGTTGCTTATCCGCGACCACCGTCCTAACTCTTCCATCAGTGTCGACATATTTCAAACACTGATGTAGAGTGGAGGGAACTATAACGTTACTATGGATCCAAGGCCGACCCAATAGTAAGTTATAGGATGTCTCAGCATCAATCACGTACCTCGTGACCTCCGTCTTTAAATCGCCCATTTGGCACTTTATCCGGATTTTACCCAAAGGTCTTGACCCGCTGGTATTGAATCCGTAAATGACCATGCCTGTTGACGCCAACTTGCTGATTGGGATGCCCAGGCTGTGCATTAGGCGAAGCGGCATAATACTCACAGCGGAACTCGGATCTACTTGGATCCGGTTGACTTCGCTGGAACCAATGTAGCCAACAAAGTACAAGGGTCGATCATGGTTTGAATTCTTCGTCTGCATATCCTCTTTGGTGAAGGTGATGCAGGGAATGTTCTTAGCTGCCACATTGCACTGTTGGGGTAGCATATCCAGTTCTTCAGGAACTGGTTTGACCCTGGTGAGGAATGCTTCTGAATCTGCCAAGGCTTCCTGCAAGGCTTCTCTAGTCTCCTTGGATAACCGCAGCAGCTCATACAGTGTTATCCTTGTTGGAATGTTGGCTAGCTGAGCCATAATGTCGAAGGCACGAGGGTTTTTTGAACTCTCCGGTTTGTCTTTTCCAATCGGACGACTGAAACGAGACTGCTTCGGATTCTGTACCTCCTCAGGCCTCTTTTCCTTCTGTTTGTCAACCGGCTGTCGTCGAACATCTTCAGCCGGTTTGGGAATTGGGATCACCCCCATCTCTGTGATAGTCTTGGCTGGTCCCTGTTTTGTCACCCTTAGCTTAGCTGCTTGTTCATTATGTGACGGATAGTTGAAGTGGTATTGATTCCCACTTCGGGTCGCAAAGACTTCCTGTTCCTCGTCGGAGAGTGGAAAAGCGGTAATCCTTTCATCATCTTCACCCGGGATAGCAGAGACTCCACAACACGATTTGCCCTTCCCTTTGGATTTCTTCTTGGATGATGATCCGGTCCATTGTTCATCTCCAATCAGGTCGGGGTGAACCCAGAGGATTTCGCCGTTCGGGGCCGTGTGTGGCACGAGTCCCTTTTGGCGTTGTCCGTGCGGATCGTCGTTCACCGTCTTCATCCCGACTTTGGTGACGCGCTTAGGCTGGAACCAATCTGTAGGCACCGATCCAAAACTGATGGACACCGCGTTCGCTCCCACATTTTTGGCCGGTTTCGGAGTTATGACTCCTACATCGATCAGGGCCTGGATCTTGTCCTTGAGGTGGTAGCAGGACTTCGTAGGGTGGTGAACCGCTCTGTGATACGCGCAGTACCTCGGGTCTGTCACCTTGGTGGCTCCTTCATGATCCACAATCGCAGGCAGCTGGATTTTGTTGTTCTCCAACAGATATTTGAAGATGCCGGGAACTTCGTCATCTTTGAAGGAGTAGACTTTGGGAAACCTCGGCTCCGAAGACTTTTGCTTCTGAGGCCGTTGTTGCCAATGGGGCTGCGATTGCTGTGGAGCTCGCTGCTGCTGCTGCTGCTGTTGCTGTTGCTGAGGTTTTAATTGAAAGGTTTGGTTAGTATCAACAGCGTTAACCTGAGCTTTACCTTTTCCCTTCTGATTGAAGTTCTGCTTTGGAGGATTTGTAGCCGGTTGGCCTCTTTCCGCCTTCTTCCTCCTGAGGAATCGCTCAGCTTGCTCGCCTCGGACCTTCAAGTCCTTCCATGTCTTGGATGGAGCTGTGCCCATTGCTTCCAAAACATCCAGCGAGAGGTTGTTGTGGCAGGTTTGGAGGATGAATTCCTCGCTGATAGGGTCCCGACAATTCATCGCCTTATTTCGGAACCTTTTGACGAAGACCTCGACTAATTCTCCGTCTTTCTGCTTTTCATCAAGCAACGACCCGATTGAGATTTCAGTGTCGTCGTCGAAGAAATTCGCGAGGAATTTCGTCTCCATGTCATCCCAGCTGTTTATGCTTCCTGGCTTGAGGCGACGATACCAATCGAAGGCAGCTCCGCGAAGAGTGCCAACGAATGACCGCACCATCAGAGGCTCATTACCTGAGATGACTCCCAAGTGCGATTTGAAATAAATCAAATGCTGAGTTGGTGAACCCATCCCATTAAACGGCGTGAAGTTAATTAGACTAAACTTCGCCGGATATGGGATCGATTCCCATTCTCTTGGGTAGGGACAGGGAATGCCTGTCTTTTTAGTCTCTTGAGCAGAAATCAATGTGTTGATTTTGTTCTCGAGATTCTTAATTTTTAGGCTTTCACCTGTGTCTTCACTGGTATTATCATTACCACCCCCTGGATTGATGGGAGGGTTATTAGCGTTGCGAGCTTCATTTGTGCCCTCATCCTCCAGGTTGTTCTGGTTGGGCTGACTTGGTTCGCCTTGTTGGTGCCTCAATGCATGAAGTTGTTGGTCATGCATCTCTCTCATGTTCTGCATGGCCATTTGCATCTCGAACCTAAAGGTTTCTTGTTGTTTGGCCATGGCATCTTCAAGCATCTTGGCCACCTGCTCCGCGCTTATCATGAGCGACTCGCGGGGCTGTCCCTCACTGGACACTGTATTATCAGACGCCACTGCGGAGCCAGCATCTGATTCTTCATCTCCCGAAGGTACTCTTGTTCGGACTCTACCATACGTCGCACGAATGATAGCTCCGGATTGAAGACGAGTCCTGGGTCGAGATGTTTCTGGAATCGTCTCGGGGTTATCCTGAGCCGCTGTTCCTGTGCTGGTCATGTTGGCGGTGACCCTTGAATGTTCACCGTCCTCGACCCTTGTTTTCCTTCGTTGGAAACGCCTATGCCTTGGCCTTGGCGCTCCGGTGCTAAGTCTTTCGAACACCGATACTCTTTCGGGGACTGCTTTAACACAATTGCATTCAGACAGTACTGCGCGAATGAGATTTGAACAAGGACATTGATTCCCGAACCTTCGAGGGCTCCTCTTTCTAGATTTGTTCGTACCCCCGGCACGATAGTACAGCTCATCTGTTTGGAGGTCAGAGCAACCTATCGTGTGTTGACACGATCTCTCAGGTATAACGTTGTCGTCATCAGATGACAACGTTTCCTTCTGAGGAACAATTGTCTTCTTCGGACCCTCCAGAGTCACACGCCTCGAAACACGCCTTTGTGGGTGTGAATCTTCGGCAGGCTCTCGCACTTCTATGCGCAAAGTTGTGCGCTTGGGTGCCGCGGTTTGCTCCAAGTGTTGAGGGTTGCGGCGACCCCCAGCATGCTGTATTGGTTGGGACTTCTTCACTGGCCCCAAGCGTTCTTGAACTGGAGCTTTACCTCGTTCCTTCGGAAGTGGACCGAGGCGCTCCAAAACTGATCTTTTCTTCTGGGATAGTCCTGCGGGATCTCCCAGGGTAGTTGCGGCAATAACCGGCTGTTTGGATTGACTTGCCGGCGTCCGAACTTTCGGAGGTTACGGGTTTTGCTCCTTAGCCTGAACCGCTTCAGACTTTGGCCTCCAAATCTTGCGAGTAGGTGGCGGCTTTTTGACCACCTCCTTCTGCAGCTTGCGACGGGCTTCTTCAGCTTTGGCCCGTGCTTGCGCCGATAACGCGCGGCGCTTGCGTATGCGCTCCTCCAGCGTTGAGCGATTCCGTTTGACACGGACCCACTCCATTGTCGATGGTTTGGAGGAACCATCCTGCATTTGCTGTTGAGGCTGTTTGCCTCGTTTGTTCTTCAGATCCGCATGATAGCGGACCCCGTCAACGGACTCCATGGCCTTGGCGAATTGCTTCGCGAGGCGTTGACGCTGCCTCTGGCGGGCTCTCTTGGAGAGAGTCACCACGCCTTCAATGGCGGATTTGACCTTCTTTGAGGTCGGTAGGGCCTCACCTAACGCAGCTTCGGCGTCGGTTGGGGTGAGGTCGTCGTTGGTGGCTTCAGCTTCATCACACCAACGGACTTTTCTCCTGGAGGAGAACTTCTGGAACTTCCTGGACTTGGGGGAGGAGGCAGATCCGGACGAGGACACGTACTCCTCGTACTTCTGCTGGTCGAATTCGTACTCGACCTCCTCCACGACCGGGATCGAGATCCGCGGCTGCGACACTCCAGCTTCGGCAGCGAAGCTGGTGGCTCCCACTGTGGTCGCCAGATTGTTCGAGCGGGAAATTGCGTTATTCTTCATTGATGATTCTGT
>BQKN01054764.1:23218-58593 GCA_022839385.1 Asparagus kiusianus | reverse complement strand
CACCCCATTGTTCCAACTCCAAAACGCGAGGGTCCACCCTCGCGTTCCAATTCAAAAATGCGAGGGCCACCCCTACGTTCCAATTCAAAGACGCGAGGGTCACCCCCGCGTTCCACCCCCACGTTCCAATTCCAAAACACGAGGGTCATCCCTGTGTTTTAACTCCAAAACACAAGGATCACTTTCGTGTTTCACAAAGCTGAATGTGAGGCTCGCTCCAGAACTCAAATATCATGTTTGATCGTTTTAATTGTAATTTGAGAGGTTTTCCACATAGTAGGGCCATTAATCCCTTATTATAGAGAGATTTATGTGGTCAGTTACACCCCTAGATCTCTATAAATAGCTAAGAATTTAGCTGAATACAGATCCTTTTGGATCATCATGGATTGGATCCCTTTTTGGATCATTTGGGTTGGCTTTTGTTGGAGCTTTTGAGATCATTTGGCTTGGCTTTTTGAACCATTTTCGGTTGAAGAACCTTAAGATCGGTTGTTTAGCTTATTTCGATTGAAAAATTACGAAATTAACTCTTTCGTAGAGTTCTTAAACTCATTTAGAGTTCTAAACTTGTCTGGCAAATTATTCTTGATGTTAAGTCAAGAAGAATAGACAAAGTTCCATAAAGCAAGGCATTCAGATCGTCAACGGGATACAAGAATCAAACTTCTATCACCACCAAGAAGAACCCAACCTTAAACAAAGGGGGGGGTCCGCCCTTCTCTCTTTTGTAAATTGGGAGACCGATCAAGAAGATTATAATTTCTTTTTTCTAAGTCAGTTAGAGGTAGATTGCAAAGAGAGATTGTATTGGTTCTTTTTCTAAGTTAGTTAGGAGAATTAATAACATTTCTTCGCAATTTTCTTCTAATTTTTCCCATAAACAAAAGATGACGACTCCGTTGGTGAACAACTTTTTCACCAATGAAGAAGTGATGACGCAATTCGACACCAAACTTGTGGGGATTACTATCGAAACTTTGACCATTGAGCTCGACCAAGCCAAATATAAGAAGTTTCTCTCCTCCGGATCCCTTAGCCCTAAGGCCATGCACAAGATTTGCAAAGTCTCCAAGGAGACTAAGGTTCCTCCTACTGTTGACTCACCAAAGGAGTGTCTCTCCTTTGGATCATACTGTTCATACAGTCCTTCCTCATAAGGAGAAGACCTGATTTTAACTGAACTCATCAACCGAGTTAGAGACCCTACACCTGTGCCTAAACAAAAAGTATCGGGTCACAAGAGGCCTATTGTTGTGACTAACCTGATCAATACAGATGGTGACATCACTACAAAAGCCTCAAATTAGGCTAAGAAGAACGCTGCTCGACGAAGGAGAAGATCCCTACGACAAGCATAGTTTAGAGAATGTTGATCAGCCAACCAACATGAACTTCACGTTTGTGAGCCTCAACGCGACCCTGAGCTTCGTATTTTTACTCTAGATCACGATCCTTGCCTTTATGTGATTAAACATGAGCCTCGCGAAAGCCAGGTTGAACGCGACCCTCAATGACGCATTTCACAGCCAAAACGCGGACCTTAAGTCCATGTTGAACGCGAACCTCAGCTTCACATTGCTCAAACAAAACGCGACCCTTGCGTCCCCACTCTCAAATGCGACCCTCGTGTTCCTACTCCTCAATGCGACCTTCACGTTCTTATTCCTCTATGTGACCCTCGTGTTTCAATTGATCAACGCAAACTTCACGTTCCAAGTGCTAAACGTGACCCTCGCATTTTAATTATTCAACGCGGACTTCGCGTTCCAAGTGCCAAACGCGAACCTCACATTTTTTCTCCTCAACGTGACCCTCGCATTTCTAATACTAAGCGCGATGTGATCCGTCATGTTCAAAAAGATGAATATGGATTTAAGATCCATGTTCACCAGGAGCCAGTCCCATCTAATCGTAGATAGGGGTTTCAAATTCAAGCCTCATGTTTAGTGAGAAACTCCTCTCAAGTCTCTGTAACAGACTTGAGAGAGTTTATATTGAGAGAAAGACCGATACAACAAGCCGCTTGTTCATGCCAATGTGAACGATTGATTTCTACGGTTCTCTCAGGATGCTAATGTTATGCACCTGCATCAAGACCATCGATGTTCGACCTACTAACGAACGTTGCCTTGCCTAATAAGTGACGACATTCTCATAAGAAGAAAACTTCAGAGGATGAATACCTTGGATTTACGTCCAATATAATCGGTAGAGGAAGGTCATCAATCTCTAGCTCCAAAGAGTCAGAAGTAAACCGATCTCCTAGTTTGAAAAAGATCCCAAGTGAGTCTGATGGAATCTATCAACACACTCGGACTCGAAAGGAAGTTATACCTCCTGTTAATTATCGGGGATTAGCTAAAGGAATTAACTCTGATGATGAACATTCAACCATCACAGAGTCTCAATCCTCTATCTCTTTCATAGAACATGAGAGCTCCACTTATATGACAGGAAACCCTGAAGATCTAATGAAGAGACTTGATGAGAGACAAGCCTTGCTCAAATCACAGCAGGAAACCATCAATGAACTCCGAATCTTGATGGCCCAAATTGTCGAGGACAAGGCCAAGTCCTAAAAAATAGACTCGCCACCTCGGCGTGAATCTTCCCGAAGAGGAGGATCATCTTTATCCAGACCTCAAAGGGGAAGGAAAAGATGATTGAGAGAGAGACTTCTGATCAAGAAGCCCACAACTTGAAATCTTCCTCTGAAGAAGGGAGAGAGACTGAGAACGAGAAAAATCTACAGTCTACAAAAATGGAAGAACTAGAAGCCCGTCTCAATGCTATTGCCAATAGAAGCGAGCTCCAAAATGAAGGAGTTGTCAGGCCCTGTCCTACTGAATGCGATACAGCCCCTTATCATCCAAAATTCATAGTCCTGACCCTACAAGCTTTTGATGGCACAGGGTCACCGAACCAACATATCTATTATTTCAAGTCATAGACTAATAATGTAATATCAAACGACGCTGTACTGGCTCGTTTTTTCATTGGCACCCTCAAGGAGGTTGCCTTTGAATGGTTCATGAAACTACTTGCGGGATGTATCCAGAAGTGGGCGGATCTAGAATGATTCTTCCTGTCAAGATTCTTTAAAGATGACACAAAAGTCTCTATCCTTATCCGTCTTGCCACTAAGCAGAAGAAGGGAGAGCCCATCAAAGCCTTCATCGAGAGGTTCCGAAGCGTGGCTCTTCTATGTCCGATAGGTATGACACAGTCTACTCTAGTGGAAACCTGCCGACACAACTTACAGACCGAACTCCTAGACCAAATGAGAGTTGTAGAGTACTATTCCTAGAGACAACTAGTCTCCTAAAGTGAACAAGCTCACGAAATTGTTGCCAGGGTCAAAGCTGAAGAAGAAAGTAAGCAGGGTCAAAGCTGAAGATGATGTTCGACATCATTATCATTCCGGAGTGGGGGTTGTACTTGTAGCCCCAACTGGATTCGTGATTCCAAAAGGATTCTCCTTAATTGAGCCATGCACCAATAATGCAATTGGCCGAGGAAATTAATATTTGACACCTTGAAGCTTACGATAATTCCTAACTCATCATGAATCAAGTTTGAGGAGAATATGAAGTGTGTAATAAGGACTTAGTGCCTTACCACTTTGCGGTGTTAAAGTTAGCCTAAAATTTTGAAGGCTTCTTTATCAGATACATTCTGTGACAACAAAGCGCGTATGTAGACGCTTTAGCTTCATTGGCAACATTATCACAGAAGCAAAGATATTTATCTCAAGACGTGACTTGTATCACCCCAAGTTCCCTCTAGAAGACTGTACAGAAGAGGCAACAGCAGAGATCGTCTGTGAAACTTCTGCAGGTCTCGAACCAAGGGATTAGGAATTCTCATTCATCGATTATGTCTTGTACGACATACTTCCCGACGATCCCAAAGAAGCGGTTGCCATCAAACGGAAAGCCCTTCGATTCTACTACAATGTGACTTCTTGAATGCTATGTCAAAAATTGCATGATGAAGTTATAATTTGCAAGTTCAATATGATCTTTTTATAAGATCTTCTTACAATGAGAAAAGTAAAGATTACAACTTTATGAAATAAAACACAGCAGTAGTTTATCTTCTGTTGCTTTGTGTGGGATCTTTGCCTGTGCCGGGGACGTGTTAGTTCGTGGACCACCGCGGATCAGATCCGGTTGACAAGTGTAATTATGCTCTTGTTTCACGAAGAAAATAATTACAGCAGCGACAATCACGACCAAGCGAGATTGTGGCTCTTCTCGAGATTAAAACAATGTTTGACCCGGAGGAAAGAGGGGGAGAGAATCTTAAATCTTTCGAAGGCTTTTTTTTAATAAAAAAGTTCGCCAAGATCTGCCAATTCTCCTCTAAAATTTATGGTTTACTATTCAATTGGACAACACCTCACCCTCAGATTTTAGATCCTCTCAAATGAAGATCATGGGCTTCTATTTATAGGCTTTTGTCGTCTCGTTTTCTAATAAGATCAAGTATTTTGACGTCATCTGCAGTTGATAACCACCAGGCACCCTTAAGGATAGCTTCAGAATAGTTGGGGAAGTCCTGGGACGAAAGAATTCTAATAAAATATCAAAATTCGCGTTTTAGGAATTTGGAAAGCCCAAATAGTCATAGTGACTCGGAAGTACGCGAGTCACCATTTAGTGACTCGGAGCTGTGCGAGTCACCATTTAGTGACTCGCATGGATGCGAGTCTTTTGGTCAGCTGTTATGTCTTTTTGACTCTTTTGGCTGTTTGTATTTCCTTCGGTTCACTTGCTTTCCCTTTTACGTGTGTTTCGTTAATTTGTTGACTTGTGCGTTTTTTACCGATTTGCTTCATGCGTCTCATCATCGTCAGGTAAACTTTTTTGACTCAGATGATGTCGTTCATTATGCTCTCTTTGTCTTGAACTGCATGTGGGAATCCATAGGTAATTTTTGATGCCTACAGATACCCCCTCCAAAGTGTTTCAGTCTCGTTTCTTTTATAGAAGAGCCTGGAATACTTTGGACATAATAGGTCCAACCTTTAATCGGTATGATAAGACCTATAATTGGTTTCCGCTCTTAGCTTCTTCAATCTCTAATCTACTCAGTATTTTGTCGAGTAGATGAAGTTCTTTCGGTACTGCGTTTATCGTTTGACCGTTGTTGAAGTCTTGAACTGAGACTGGTGTGTAAGTTTCTGAACTTAGCTCATGCTGTCAAGTTGACTTTGAACTGATCATCTTTGTCGGAATCCATATCCGTAGTTTTGTTTTGGCAAAGTCATCGGTTTATTAACCTGTGTTAACACAGTTTATACTCGTACGTTAACTGGAGTCTACACAGTTTAAACTCGTAAGGCGTTGGAGTTAGGAGGACTAGTTTATACTCGTATACTCATGGGAGTTTTGCCGGGTTATCCTTATGAATATTCTAATGATATTCTCCAGAAACTTCTCGGTAAAGGCAGGAAATAGTTTAGACTCATATACCCATTGGAGTAGGAATACGGGTCCCATATACATTGAAAATACTCAAAAATGGGTCAGAATACCCGTAAATTAGCCAAACAACTTGTCATACGTGCGAGCCACCATTTAGTGACTCGCATGGGTGCAAGTCACCATTTGGTGACTCGCATGAGCGCGAGTCAGTTGAGAGGATAAGGAGCGATTTTGGTTCTAGGTTGGTTCAGAACTTGGTTCAATTTCGGCTCGACTTGGTTTGGTCTGGTTCGAACTGGGTTTAATTCAGTTCAAGGCTCTTTTAAATACCCGATCTCTTCATCTCCTTCTCTTCGTCGTTTCAAAATTTTTCTTCGAGCCTTTTCCTCAAGAACTCATTTCAAAACTTTCGAATCCTCTTTACTCTTTGCCTTTGAATCTTATCTTCATGGGTTTGCGACCCTTGGTCTTTTAGTCGTGCACAAAAATCAGATTTGTAGGCCCGTTGAGTTTTCTTGTTTGTCCACATACATGTCTTGAACTGAAACTCCGAGATATTTGGCTAGAATTCCAAAATCCTGGCATAGTCTGTTACACGAGCTATCGTGGGTTGAAACTAACTCTGTATTAGGCCCACTATGTATGTTTAATTGGATTTTTAACCAATAAATCCCATTTCGTAGAGTAGTGTTGTTTTCCATTTGTAATAGCTTGCTACTTCTTAACCTCTAACGTAATTGAACTGTTAACTCTCTTTGCAGATATGTCGCCTAAGAGATTCCGTGTTCCTAGAGGTCGTTCAGCGACTCAGTCGCCCGAGGCGACGCCCTTTACTTGCACAGGTATAACTTCATCGTTTCTTTTTATTCATGAACTCAATATATCATTCTGCATATTGCGTCCCCGCTTTGTTCTCCTTAGTGAGGCAATTGCGAAGAGCCGCCACTCTCCTTCGTGGGAGTGGACGCTTCACAAGGTGCGTTTCGCTTGGTCGAGGCATGTCTAAATTAACTTGGGGTGATTTCTTACTGTGCTATATTCTGGAGGGTGGGTATATTATCGCGTTATTCACATGATGATATATCCTATACTTCGTGTGTATAACGTAGTTCTTGATCATCTCGCCTAATTAATTAGCTCTTTTATTTTCTTTTAGCTAAGATTCGTTATGAATATAGATCCTGCATGATGTCCCCATTTTACTCTTCTTGGCGAGGTAATTGGGAAGAGCCGTCACTCTCCTTCGCGGGAATGGACGCTTCACGAAACGTGTTTTGCTTGGTCGAAACATTTTTTAAGACATGGGGCAATCTCATGTTGTGTCGTGTTATGTGGGCTAGAGTATGTTATTGCGTTATTCGCGTGGTAACATGCCTTGTCCTTTATGTGCACGATGTGATTGAGATCATCTTGCCCTTTATAAGGCCATGACTCTATCTTACCACTTGTGAGATGAGTTCAACGCTTATACTGTCTTAACATAGGTATTTATGACCGTGTCAATAATCGTACATCATTTTATCTCAGTTAATTTTCCCTCGAGGGCACTCAATGCTTTCGGAGTGGAAGGTCGCTCTAGTGAGGCCTATGCCCCCACTGACGAACCTATCCTTGTACCGACGACCCCTTAATTTGTTTCAGATGCACCAGACGAACTTCAGCAATTAATATGGAAGGGAGAGCATCGTACCTTAAGGCAATTGATTACGGATGTGCCTTTAGTGAAGGACCCAAGTTCGACACATCCGTTGATGAAGCCAGAGTATATGTTCGGCGATTCTACTGAAGATCCAGCTACTGTGTCTTTAGAAGCCGAACAATGGCTGCATCATGATGATGGTGGGCCTCTATATCTTCCTCCAATTCCCCATCACCGCTCACTTACGGAACTTCAATGTCAGGCTGTCCCACGGGAAATGTCGTGGGTGTTAACGGAGGAGCATGACCGTGTTCATTGCGAATATGTTACCCACATAGCGATTCCTGGATCAAGTGATCGGAATTGGATAATCGGGCTACATCTGGGGGTCTTGGGATTGAATGACCCGCCCAGGGGTGAAGTCTTTACCGTGGCCAACATTGTGAAGAATCGACTTGCAAATTTAGGTTGAGAAATGCCAGTAACCGGTCACCGGTGTTTTGGTTGGGTGCACTCGTCTGATAAGCTTTGGTGGACCCGCTTAAGCCATTATATTCTAAACCGGTTCGAGGTCGAGTTGAAGAGGAGTGGTTTATATGAAGCGGTCCGCGCTACTACTTATGGCCTGGCAATAAGTGTTCCCCACTTCCTGGAACTATTGGAGATTTACAATCCCGACACCAACACATTCTTGACCAAGCATGAGGAGTTAGGGTTGGTGTTGCATGAGATGCATAAGGTGTCAGGCCTTCTAATGGGTAGTATGATCTATCAAGAATATTTTCCTTCTGACCAGGAGCTGCGACAGCTGAAGTTACGAATGCCTGATCGCTACGATACTTTCTGGGATCTCACCTGCCATTACCACATAGCCTTAGCAGGTGCAGATCCGCTATCCAAGAAGACACGACCACAAATGAGTCTGAAGAAGTTTACAGATTATTTGTTCAAGAATATGCATAACAGTTTGGGTGAGGCGATATGTGGACTGACACCGTTGACTACTTCAGAAGTGAATAAGCTAATTCAAAAGTCCAATGCTCAATCCTTTACTACAGGTGGTGTTGAAGGCGGCTTTCCTACCGGAACAAAGTTCCACACATATTTATGGCAAGCGGTGAAGCCGATCCAGCCCATGATGTTGCTTGCCAGCTACCTTGCTCTTTGGTTAAAAAAATGCGTGGTGTCGTTCTAATCCACAGACGCTTTGCCTCTAGAAGTCCTTTATCTTGCGGTCTTACTTGCTCATCGAAATAATTTATCTCTTCTTCCAGTGATGGTCACAGATATTTATCAAGGGCTTTGTCAGATCGTGAGTGTGTTCACTCAAAGGGGGAGGTCAGCCGTCAGCCCAGATTCCTCTCACGAAAGCAGAGCTCCCCTATACCTATTTGATAGCCTGGTTCGTACTACATCGATCAGATATGATGTCGGCCCTAACTTTTGCAAATCCATCAGTTCTCTTTCTCCAATTAATAGAAAATTATAAGTGGAAAGGCCGAGGGTTCGCAGAAATTAAAAGACAGCTTCAGAATCAGAAGTGTTGGGCTCTCTCGACATGCTTCCCGCGGTTTCAGGTCAACACAGTGACTCATTGGTTAACATGGAGAGGTTTGGGATACATCAGACTGGTCTTGATGCTGATTGTTTTGATTGGTTGATCAACAGTCGGCCAGGATATAAGATCTTTCGGGTACAGAACCGTTGTTATATAGAGCCATATCTACCCTGTCAATTCGCCCAACAGCTCGAAAACGATCAAATTTATATTGGGAATCTGAATCAACAACTCCGAACTTATGGTGGCTTAATAGATGGGGCTAGGGCCTGGTTCTAGAGCATAACCGGTTGTACTGGTGCTAAGTTCAAACTTTCCGTTGCTGAGCGTAAATTAGAGCTGACCTTCTTGCAATGTCGGTGGCTTCTGGCAACGAACAAATCTGTGCCCGTCCGACCGATTGCGGAGTAGCTGAAGAGGCAGCTCGAATTGCTACTCGGATGGTACATGAGGCTGAATTCCAAAAGAAAAGAGGAAAAGAGCATGTGAGTGTTTCTGACCAGGGGAAACAGAAAGAAGCTACCTCTACTTCTAGTGACAAGATCCCAGAAACTGAGATTGCGGGAAGGCAGGAGACTGAAGCCGGCAGTGATCACGAGGAGCTGGAAACTGGTCTGTCGGATCCTCTCTCTGTAGAATTATTTGAGTTAGCGTTGGCTGCTCATGCTCGCCACTCTAGCTTACCTAAGCCTTCGCCAGCTCCGAGGAAGCCAAGAGTGCGAGTTATACACACATATCCTAACAAGATGTGGGTTGAAATCTCAGGTGCAGCTTCTGAAGAAGAGAGAGAAGAAGAAAGGCCTCGTCCCATACGTCAGACGAGCTCTCAGGGTTCAACTCAAGTCGGTTCGGGGGCACGAATTGCATTCTAAATTTACTCATGAATGAGTTATTGATCCGTAGGAGGTCTCGTCTGCTAAGCATAAAAAGTTAGCTTCCAAGCGACGTGTTGGACTCCCGACTTTGGAAACTAGACCTACCACTAACATACCTATCGGTGGAGAAGGTAATGTTTTAACTTTTTATGATCTTTTGACTGTTCTATTTATTAATTCCTAGACTTATTCATTCTCGTGTCTTAGGAGGTCACGAAGAAGGTGAAAAGGAATATGATCCTCTTTCTCTCTGCTTTGATGGCTTCGAAAGGCCTAACTTCTCCCAACCAATGGATGAAGTTATAACCGAAGAACCTGCAGGTGTTGGAGCAGGTACAAATGTTGAGGCTGTTGTAGACTCCGGCACTAGACCCGATACTACTGAAAGTGTTGAAGATCTAGGTATATTTAACATCAGTGATAGGTCCTTTATTTGGCGGGAATTGAACGATTTAGAATTTGTGTCTCCACTAATCGTCCCTCTTAGAAAAATTGTAAGAAGTGATCCCGAGGACTAAGGCTGTGGAACTCGGCACAGTAGCTGAAGGTAAATTTTACTTCTTCTTATTGCGCTTTCTCGGCTTTTCCTCTTTTTGCTTTAACACTTTGACTTTGTGTAGGTGCTCTAGCAGAGCATCTGGGCGATAAGGGAGCTCTCAGTGATGCGGACCTTGGAGAAACATGTGTATCTTCACCTGATCCGATTCCTATCTCTTTGGATTCTGACGACATGCTTTTCGAAGACATGTTGTCTGAACAAGCCCAGCGTGAGGCTGCCGAACCAATGAACGCGGTTGACTCACCTGCCGGTAAGATGTTTATTCCCGTGTTATAGATTTGCCTGTCAGTTTCCATTTAACCATAGGAAAGTTCTAATCATAGGACCAATCGTTGAGACTGATACTACTACTCTTATTGGAAAGTCTGATGAATCTGAAGGTATTAATTTTTTGCTGTTGGCAGGAGTTGTCGTTGAGACCGGGTCATCAACTCCCGAGACATAGCTTCCCCCTCTTTCGGAGATACCAGCTACCGTGAGTGTTGGAACTGTTAGGGGGAGCTTAACTGAACAAACCATGAGACCAACTAAAGAAGTTGGTACTTCAACGGTTACTACACCCATCGTGATCCCTGCGACTCAAGAAATCGGGCGAATGGAACCAGATGTGGTTCATTCAGTTGAAGAAAGTTTGGCAGGCGTTGGTAAATTTCGCACCATGTCTTGACTTAGAATTATTTTATATTTCAGAATACTCATCTTTTGTCCTTCTTTTAGGGCTGTCATCCCAACTCCGGAATATGGTTAAGGTATTACTATCGGATGATAATCCTGAAAAGCTAATCCTCTACTTGGAGGTTAGCCACTTTTTCAATTTTGCTGGGTCATTGATCAAAAAATTTCTACAGAAAGGGCTCCCTTTCAATCAGTTCCGACCTTTCCTTGAGCACAAAATAGCCTCGGTGAGGGATGCTGGCTCGCCCGTGATTGCAGATGCCTTAACTGATGACCTAAAGCAGCTAGAGTATGAAATTAAAAAATTGCAAGAGCTCTGATCTGTTGGTGCCCCTGGTTATGTTGCTGCCCGGATAGAGACCCGTCTACAATCTTAACGTGAGGCTCGAACATCTGCCGAGCTCGGGATTCAGGCACAAAGAAAAAGGGCTGACCAGGTAAAGGAGGTTCTCTCTGAGAGATTGGCCCATATACGCGAGCTTGATTCTTCCATATCTTCTACCGACACAGAGATAGTAGAGCTTAAGCGAAAGCTTGCAGAGGCAGAAGAGCGAAGGGCTATTTTGGAGGTGTCCAGGGCCAGGGAAGAGCACGGTAGGCTTGTGATATCTAGCAAGGTGACGCTCTTGAAAGAGAGGTTAGCCAAAATAGAAGAGGAAGCTGCCAGAATTCTATCCATCTCTGAAGAGTCTTTCAAGGCAGAATTGCAATGTGAGCTTGAGCAGACCTATGTCAAAGAATTATCCAAATTAGAGCAACAAATCCTTAGTCATAAGCTTGATGTAGAGTGACCGCGATTTGTTGTATCTGAATGTTTGATTTTGTCAATAAAAAAAATATTTTTGTTCAGTATACTTTCATTCTTATTATGATTCTTTCTATTCTTCTTAGAATAATCAACAGCAATCCTTATATGATTCTTGGCAAATCCCCAGCCTTTATGGGTTTGATGAGCCTTTACAGACTACAGCTAGGTCGGGCTAGCATATGAATTGTCTAAGTCTGTTTCATATGTAACGTTGTGCTAACGGAATAAACTCCCTTAGACTTAGCACTGCGATATTGAATATGTAGACTTGGTCATTTTTATGGGAATGGACCACCTGACAACACGTGTTAGGTGCTGACTTATTCCTACTTAGGCCTCGGGATAAAATCCCCTAGATTTATATTCTGGTGTCTTTTTCAACCGGTGAAAGACTAAACCGGCAACACGTGTTAGGCGCTGACTTATCCCTACTTAGGATTCGAGATAAAATTCCCCACGTGTGTAAGGCACAGATTACAGTGTTAAAATGTAGTGTCTTTTCTTAGGGCAAAGACGAACCTGACACTACAGAGGAAGAATTTTATATTCTATCTCCGAACCTTCTCTTGGGGCAGAAGTAAACCTGATACTGGGGAGGAAAATTTTTATATTCTATCTCCGGTTGTAAAAGAAACTCAAAGTGGGATTTTTGTTTTGAGAATATGTGAGGTGAAACTAGGAATGTAATCTCCACTCTAAGAATCAAAAATTTTAGATAACCCTAACTTTTATAGGATTGGTTATCTGACTTAAAAATGAGTTTCCGACTTCAGTCCTAACTTTTATAGGATTGACTGAAGGGGAAAGGGGTGAGAGTTTTTCGTTTATTGAAAAGAAATCCTAGCTTGGGCTATAACCGTTTGATGGTTTTGACCAAGATGAGGTACTGAGACGACCCTAACTTTTATGTTTGGTCATTCAATTGAGGTGGAGGTCTTTTGTTTATCGAAAGAAAAGAATCCGACTTAAAAGTGGGCCTCTCATTCATTGGAGGAATCAAGAGGGGATTTTGGTTGTCGTTGTGGTCCTAACTATAGGAAGGTTTGACCAAATGAATAGTGAGAGTAGGAGTACGAATTACAGTGGGAGTGTTGATTCGTATAAATTACTCGAAGGGAGTTCTAGGTGTTAAGTGACAAACACTTAACACAAAGGGGTTTAACAATTATCAATGATCAGGAGATTAGAATTCCGAGCGCTATATCTGGACTTTAACCATGGGAGTGGTGAGTGCACAGATATAGCAGGAGTTTGAGTGGAATAAACCAAGGGGAATTTTAGCGGATCCACCATTAATTAATTTGATCAGTGAGGGATTTTATGTTGGAAGAGTGTAAATTAACAACACCAGTGGGAGTTTCGTGAGGGAATATTATAGTCAATCCAGTTGATCTCGGGTTATCCTTAAGAACACCCTGTGCAGTATTCTCCAGGAACTTCCCGTTTTAGCGAGTTATCCTGAGCGTACTAAGGATAGTACTTTTTTTTAGGAATTTTCTATTTATTGGCATCATGATCTTGTCACCATCTTGGGTGACCAAACGGTATGCACCATTGGAGTAGACCGTTTCTATCGCAAATGGTCCTTCCCATTTGGGTTTGAAACTTGCCTTTCTCCTTTGAGTTGAGTATCATTAGCCGCCGGACAGTGAGAACCAAATCTCCTTCTTTGAAGCTTTGTTGCTTGACTTTTTTGTCAAAAACACGAGAAATTCTGGCTTGGTAAAACTCAATTTGCTGTTGAGCTTCCAAACGCTTCTCGTCCAACATCTCAAGTTCTTCAAGCTATTTTTTTATGTTATTCCTCTATCGTCATCCCTATTGCGAGAGCAATACGGAGGGATGGAATTTGGATTTCTAAGGAAAGAACATCCTCGCACCCATATACCAATAAGTACGGAGTCTTCCCGGTGGGCGTGCGAACTGTGGTGCGATAGGCCCAAAGGGCTTCATCAAGTTTATCATCCCAGTCTCGCTTGTTAGTTCTCACGAGTTTTGATAAAATCTTTATGATTGTCTTGTTAAACACCTCCGCTAATCCATTTGCTGTGGGATTATATGCCGTTGACGAGACATCTTCGATTCTGAATTTCTTGCAGAATTTGATGAAGGTATTGCTCACAAACTGAGGGCCATTGTTGTGTATAATTCTTCTCGGAACTCCATATCGGTAGATGATGTGGTGTTTAATAAACTTGACGACATTGCTAGTCTTCACTTCTCTTAATAGCACTGCTTTAGCCCACTTTGAGAAATAATCGGTGATTGCCAAAATAAAACGGTCTCCTTTGACCGATGACGGGAAGATATGACCGATGATATCCATTCCTCATGTCTCGAATGGCCATGAAGTGGTTGATGGGTGTAGGTGTTCCGGGGGTTGATGCATGTAATTTACGTGTATTTGGCACACGTGACACCATCGGGCGTAGTCGATCACGTCCTTAACCATGGTTGGCCAATAAAATCCTATTCTTCTGAGACGATCGCAGAGCTTAGGACCGGGTTGATGTGCACCACAAGTTCCATCATGAGCTTCTTTTGATTCTTTTGTTGAGAGGCATCGAAGTAATAGTTCGTCGTATGTGCGTCGATATAATGTTCGGGTTGTTGAGTTGTAATAGAATCTCAGTGCCCTTCGTCGTACAGAGTCTCTTTCTTTTACATCTTATAGTAAAATTCCATGCACGACGTAGTCGATAATAGGAAATCACCAATCTCGAAGTTCGAGTTCAATCTTGGCCATGTACGTCTCTTTGATTTCCAAAGCGCATTTCGGCATAAAAAGTTAATGAGTTTTGATGGTAACCCATTGTTCTGTGTCGGGAGGTTGCGCCAAAGATACTGCTAATGTTGCCAATATATCTGCATATGCGTTTTGGAGACGTGGAATGTATTCGATAAAGAATTCCTCAAACGAACCTGCCATCTCGATGGCCACCTTGTGGTACAGTATCAAGTCTTATTTCCTAACTTCGTACTCTCCTCGGATTTGATTGACTATCAATTGAGAATCACCAAAAGCTTCAAGATATTTGACCCCCAGCTCTTTAGCAAAGTTGAGTCCGATGAGCAATGCGTTGTATTCAGCTACGTTATTGGAGCATTTTCCTATCAATGAGTAGGCTCGAGGTATCACTTGCTTCTCAAGGGAGACTAGGACGACTCCGACTCCTACGGAGATCTTAGAATTACCGGGAGCGCTAACCGTGTTGGTTGCTCGGGAAGCACCGTCGAAGTACAATTGCCAAATGTGTTGATGAGAAGTAACATTAACCTCATGGGTTTCGTTTGGCAAATCTTCATACAATTCGGCTGCATCAGTTGTAGGGTTAGCTGCCAAGAGATTGTAAATTGCCTGTCCTTTGATTGACTTCTGTTGTTTGAAGTGCAACTCATACTGGGATAGGAGTATGGCCCATTTTGCTAATCTCCAATTCATAGAGGCCGGTTACGTCATGAATACCCGAACTGGGTTAACGTTTGAAATGACATAGATTGTCTGCCCAACGAGATAGTGCCGCATCTTTTGGATGGCGAACACCAAAGCGATGCATTCTTTCTCGATCATTGGATATCAAGACTCAGCACCTACCAAAGTTCGGCTTAAGTAGTAGATGACCTGTTCGTGACTGATGTTATCGTCTTGTGTGAGCAAAACACTTAACAAGTGGTTCATCGCCTTAATATAAATAAAGAACGGTTTACCTGATTTCGGTGCCACGAGGATAGGATGATTCGCCAGATCTGCTTTTATATTCTTGAATGCCTTTTGACAAGCGTCGTCCCAAATGAATGATACACCCTTCTTGGTGAGTTTGGAAAACGGTTGGCATTTCCCGGATAGATTTGAGATGAAACGACGAATATAGGCTAGCCGCCCTTGCAATCCTCTGAGTTCTTTAAAGTTCTTCGGGGGTTGCAATTCGTTTATTGCTTTCACTTTATCGGGGTCAATACGGATGCCTTTTGTGGTGACGATGAATCCCAGAAACTTACCACTGGACATTCCAAGGAAAGACTTGGTGGTGTTCATCTTCAACTGATGAGTTCACATGAGATCGAACATCGTCTTCAAATCTTTGATATGGTCATCTTTATTACAACTTTTCACGACTAGGTCGTCGACATAGCATTGACGGTTTTTCGGAGGTGTTCCTGGAAATTTTTTGACATTGCTCGTTGATAGGTAGCGCCTGCATTCTTTAATCCGAATGGCATAACCGTATAGCAGAAGACACTGAGAGGAGTTCTATATGCGGTATGTTTTTCGTTGTCTGGGTATATCTTGACTTGATTGTAACCCAAGAATCCGTCAAGGACATTCTTTCAAATCCACACGTGTTATCGATAATAACATCCGTGATTGGAAGAGGAAAATCATCTTTTGGGCAAGCCGTGTTCAAGTCTCTGAAGTCGATACAGATCCTGATTTTCCCGTTCTTTTTGAGAATCGGTACGATATTTACCAGCCAATCGGGATGCTGTTCTTCTCTAATAAAACCATAGTCGATCAATTTTTTAACTTCTGCCTCAATTGCCTCCATAATTTGCGGATGAAACCGTCTCTAGGCCTGTTTGACAGGTTTAGCATCTGATTTGATGTTGAGGCGGTGCATTGCTATGTTCGGATCAAGTCCTGGCATATCCTCATAATTCCAAGCGAAGACATCTATGTATTCCCTAATGAGGGCAATCAATTCTTCCTTCTCGTCTGGTGGAAGATTATCACTGATGAATATGGGTTTCGGATTCTCTTCGTTTTCCATATTTATCTGGACTACTTTGTCTTCGGTGGGTGGTTCCCTTTGCTCGAAACGATTCCCATACTGAATATTCAGGTGATGAATCCACGGGTCTTCTAAAGTTGGCAATTGATCGTCTCCCTCTATAGTAGTAGGATCGACTGTGGCTATATTCGATATCAAGCTTTTGAATATTTCCCCAATACTAACATCGGAATCCCAAGTGGAAGAATCGGATGAGTATCCATCCTTGTTTGCTAATTGATCGAGGACTTGCCCACAACTTTCTTCATCAGATGAAGAGGCGTAGCCCAGGCCCCTTTTATAACCATAATAATTATTGGGTTTTTCTTTTGGTACATAAGCCGGATGAGGTGGAACTCATGGGCCTCGACCAAAACAGAGGCCTTCTCCAAGCGCGAAATTATATCCTCATTTCTTCATTAAATCACACGATTGCTGACTATACTTGGAGAGATGGGGTCCGGGTTTCTCTTCGTCATTATTTTCTTTTAAAAAAAGATTTGATGGTGGGAACGTCTCCCCTTTGCTAAAAACTAACTCTTTTCCATCCCCTGCCTTGGTAGTAGGGATGGCAATTCTGGTCCAAACCCAATAACCCACCTAGATCCATCCAATATAAAACCCATCCAAACCAACCCATTTAGCTAAATGGACTTAATTGGGTGGGTAACTATCTCTATAGTAGTTAAATGGGTATTAAATGGGCTGGTCTTGACCCAACCATAACCCACCCAAACTTAACCAGCAAAATAGAAATTTCCTCTCCCCTCTCTCTGTGATTCTCTCTCTCCAAAACATCTCGGCTCCCCTCTCTCTGCGATTCGTCTCTCCGAGCTTCTACGGGATTTTCCCGGTGTCACCACAGCAGATCGGCGACCGAGGGCTGATCGACGACGAAGAAGAAGACGACGGCGGTGATCGGCGACGAAGACGACGAAGCCTTTGAGTAAGTCGACGACGAAGTAGGTAGGTTTTGATTCTGCTTTTTGATCTAATTGTTTCTAAACGCGATTTAATGTTTGATAAGGAACGATTCCGGTGATTGATTGAGCGATTGTTAAGTTTATGGTTAGTTTTGGTTGATTAGGGTTCAGGATGAATTGGGAAATTAGGGTTTGTGCTGTTTTATGAAATTATGGTGTAATTGATAGTTTCTTTGAGATGGAATCACAATTTTTTCATAGGTTGCAATCTTATCTGCAAAAGTCTTGTTTTTTTACATGGTTTATTTTTGCAGTAATATTTCTTTGCCCTGTCCTCTTTGATTGGTCTTGTAGTTGACACAACAAAGTATTTGGATGCTAGGTTGTTCATGAGCTTTCTCTTTACATTTTCTCACAAAACCTTCCCTTAATGTTGTGCTCTAGCATAGTTCTCTTTTGAGTAATGATTTTTTCCTATATGATCTAAAAGAAAGTCTCTCATCAACTGTAGTCCATTTTGAATGACATCTAAAGTGCATTTTCTTTGCCTTTTTTATTTAATGTGACAATACTGTTTTTTTCCTGTATGATCTAAAAGAAAGTCTCTCATCAACTATAGTCCATTTTGAATGACATCTAAACTGCATTTTCTTTGCCTTTTTTATTTAATGTGGCAATACTGTAATGTGCTCTTAAGATGATCCTCTACTATTATGTACATAATTAGAACCGTGAAAAGTAAACTAATTGAAAGTTTTCCTTATTCTCTGGTCAATTTGACCAGATTGCATTTTCTACTTTGCACATCCCTTTAAAGCTAAATGCTATCTTTTCTGGTCTAAGTTGTGAGCATTCACTCTTATATATGAAGCTATTTTATTAACTTTTGACATTTGTTTTGATATTTAAAAGTTATTTTTCTTGTTTCAGCTACTATGTCTTTGAATGAATTTACTGCATGCGATGATGGTAGTGAATCTGGTAATGAAACTATATCTATACGTAAAAGAAGAGCAAAATCAAAAGTTTGGGAGTATTTTACTGAGTTGCCTGTTGATAGTGATGGGAAAGCTAAAGTTCAGTGCAAGAAATATGACCAAGTTTATGTTAGTGGTTATGGTACCACAAATATGTTGAGGCATATTCATTCTTGCCCAAAACGAGATATAGATGAGGTTGATTCATCGTGGAAAACCATGCCATTAGATCAAGATAATTACAGAGAAATGTTGGCTAGGGTCATTGCATTGCATGGTTATTCGTTCTGTTTTGTGGAACATCGAGAGATACGCAAATTACATACATTTTTAAATCCTGAAGTCAAGCATATCTCGAGGAACACCACTAAAGCTGATTTGCTTAAGTTGTACCAGAAAGAAAAAAGAATTCTTAAACAAACTTTGAAGCTAGTTCCTAGCAGAATCAGTCTAACTACAGACTTGTGGACCTCTTCAACATCAGATTACTACATGTCTCTTACTGCACATTACATTGATGAGCAATGGATCTTGCAAAACAAAATATTAGCTTTGTCTCATGTTTCACCCCCATATAGTGGGGCAATTTTAGTAGAGAAGCTATTTCATTTGCTGAAGGAGTGGGGCATCGAAAAAAGAATTTTCACTGTTACATTGGATAATGCATCATATAATGATGCTTTTATGAAGATTTTGAAAGACCATCCTGCTTTAAAGGAGCATTTTGTCTCCAATGGTGAATTTTTGCATGTACGATGTTGTGCTCACATTTTAAATCTTGTTGTACAAGATGGTTTAAAAATAATTGATAAATCTTTATCCAAGTTTAGAGAATGCATTAAATATGTAAAGAGTCCTCCTGGAAGGAAGAAAAAATTTGCAGAGTGTATCGAACAAACTTGTTCAGTTAGTGCAAAGAAAATTCAACAAGATGTGTCCAATAGGTGGAATTCCACCTTTTTAATGTTGGAGAGCGTTTTACCTTTTCGTCGGGCATTTGAGCAATTGAAGGTAATCGATTCAAATTTTACATTTTGTCCATCAACTGAAGAATGGGTAAAGGCTGAAAAAATTGCAAAGTTCTTGAAACCTTTTTATGAAGTGTGCACTCTTTTTTCTGGAAGTAAATACCCAACTTCTAACTTGTATTTTGGTGGGGTTTGGAAGATACAAAAATGCATAAAGGAAGAGATGACAAGTGAAGATGAAGACATAAAATCTATGGCAAGTGATATGGAGAAAAAGTTTAATAAATATTGGAAGTGTTATAGCAAGATTTTGTCCTTTGCATGCATCTTAGACCCTCGTTATAAGGTGAAATATGTGGAGTTTTGTTTTCAAAAAGTGGGTCTTGGTTCTACTCATGTGGTGACTCTCTTGGATAAGTTAAAGCTTCTTTACAAAGAATATGAGAGAGCATCAAATGATATATGCATGGGCGGTAGTAGTTCGGAAGAGGCCTTTGGAGATGTTCGTGATGATGAGATGCTTGAGTTTGAACAGTTTGAGAGCCAAGTAGTTTCAGTCAGTAGGACCAAGTCTGAATTAGAGGAGTATTTAGATGAAAAGATACTTTCTTGGAAGAAAAATGAGAAACTGAATGTTCTTGAATATTGGAAAGTAGAATCTGAGAAGCGTCCTCAATTATCCATGATGGCTCGTGATATACTCAGTATCCCTATTACTTCAGTGGCCTCTGAATCTGCTTTCAGCATAACTGGTCGTGTGCTTGATAAGTACCGCAATCGTCTTCTTCCGGAAAATGCCGAAGCTCAAATATGCCTTGGTTCTTGGTTAGAGGAGGTTCCTTGTAAGTTGCTTACTTTTTCTTGTTACCTTCTGTAAATTTATGGTGTACATGTGTTATATTAGACTAATATAGTTGTATCCTATGATCTAAATGCAGCTTTGGAAGATATTGAAGAAGGACATCTGTTGGTGCATGATTTTAGTGATGTTCAAAATTTTGAATCTGAAGGAGGGTGGTGAAGTGCTTGTTAGAAGATTTGTCATCTATTAAGGTATTAATCTTTATTGATATTTAAGCATTGTACTACTATTGACCGCTGCTTTATTGATGTTTCCTATTGCCGAAGCTCAAAGCTTTGTTGTCAATCAGTCAGATTTCACTGTTCAAAATGAAATTGACAAGCTAAACATAGATTTGAATAATGAAATTGACAAGCTGATGTTCAAAATGAAAGTTCAGAAAATGAAATTGACAAGCTGAACATAGATTTGAATAATGCGGCTAATACCCTATCAGACAAAACAAATGAAAGTTCAGAAAAGATTAGAAGTGTTATTGATAGTGCATGGCTCTATACCTTCTTATTTTTTGATCTGGCTTTGTTCTGCCATTGCACTAATGACTTTGTCTACTTATATAGGAGGTGTGTGTTGATTGTGGTAGCAACAGTGATGCTTATACTTGCAGTAATTGGTTTTGGTATGTATTCTGTGCTCCTTGTGCATTGCCTTACTGCTTATGTTCTCTATTTTTGACCAACTATCTTTCATATTCTGTTTGCAGTACCTTTAAGATCCATGTAAACCAATGTCTTCTGCTTATGTCCTCTGCGGATGATAACCAAGTCATAAGAAATACACTGCCTTTAAGATCCATGTACTCTTGTCATATGAAAATCTTCAATGTCTTGGCTGACTATGTTACTATTTTCTTCTACACAATGGCTCTTAATTTTCTAAGTAGATAATACACAGCTGTGAGAATCCTCTGTTAATCTTCTAGAAAATGTATTTGTTCTACAAAGGAATATCCCAGATGATGTTTCCAGCTGGATGTTTCTATTCACAACTCCTGATCTCCGCAATCCTGCATCCTCGCATTGATTTGCCTTCGATCCCTGATATTTTCTAACTTTCGTAGGACCTTTTTTCCTATTATATTAAGATTTTCTTGCCATCTTTTTTTTTTGCAGCAAACGAAGCAGACGTCGCGATGCAAACACATCGACTGCTGCTCATTTTGTTTGTGTTCAGATTGGATCTTCGTCGTCCTCTTCCTCCTTCCCAAGCGCACTACTTTGGTTGACGTCGTCGTGCATGTTTTCGTACCAGACAAGTATAAGGAGTCATATACAATATACGAGAGGAGGTTCTATTGTGTCATTGTAGTAGCACCTTGGACGATTACAAATCATCCAGTTTTAACTTATCTTGTAGTGGTTATTGTTTGATAGACAATGGACTAAAAAGACCAATCACTTTCAGCATATGTTGATCTATATAATGTTTACTTGTCGTAATGCTGTGTATAAAACTTGGGATATTAGCGCTTCACATTTTGATTTTCGTTATATGTAGAACGTCTTTTTTTAAACTGTGGAAGCTTTTGAGGTTGATGTTTTTCCGTTGATAATTTGTCTGCCTGTGCTTCCGCCTGTGAAATTGGGTTTCAGGCTGGAAAAGTATTATGTACCGGGTATTGGTAGCGATTTAAAAGTTGGTGATTGTGCTGGTACGATAGTTATTTTATTAGCAATATTAATATTGATTTTACTGTTGGTGAAAGTTTACCAAAAAACCCCTACAAGTTTGTAGAACACCCTTGAAAGTTTACAGAACCCCCCTGAAAATTTATCAAAAATCCCCTGCAAGTTTACAGAAAACCCCCTGAAAGTTTGTAAGTAGATCCCTGAAATTTACATATATATAAAAGCATCGTAACTAAATGGGTTATTGGGTCACCCATGAACCACCCATTTAGTAAATGGGTGGTTGAGAACCGACCCATTTAGCAAATGCTAAATGGGTCATAAATGGTTAAGTGATCATAAATATGACCACCCATTTATGACCCAACCAAACCCAACCAAAACCACCCATTTGACATCCCTACTTGGTAGGAATGACAAGGGTCGTTCCAAATGAGCCTTAGACATGCTTTGATGTTAAGCAGGAGGATCGAAGCGGTAGGTGTATGTCAGGGTTCTCATATAATCCCTGCATTATGTCGTTCAAACACGGTGAGCACTCTAAATCATCGTTTATTACTTATTTGGCAAGTTGCCACTTACAACTACTGTCTGACGATTCACCGTCGTTAGGGCTGATTACAAATGGTACAATGTTATTTAGTACAAAACTGCCATTGTAACTAAGCCTGGCTTCAGTATCTGCTTCTTCTCCATTGTCCGTGCCTTGAGCCAATGATTCAGTGTCAGATTCAGCATCGTATAGAAGAGAGTCAGTAAAGTAATTTTCTAATCCCTTAAACGGTTGTTTATCCGCGATCACCGTCCTTATCTTATTATTAGCGTCTACATATTTTAGATATTAATGGAGAGTGGAGGGGACGATAAGATTACCATAGATCCAGGATCGTCCTAATAGTAAATTATATGAGTTTTTCGCATCAATCACGTAGCATGTGACTTCAGACTTTAAATCCTTAAGTTGGCATTTTACCCGAATTTTACCCAATGGCCTAGACCCGCTGGTATTGAATCTGTAGATGACGGTGCCCATCAAGGATAATCTGCTCATGGGGATCCTAAGATTGTACATCAGTCAGAGCGGCATGATGCTAATAGTGCAACCCGTATCGACTTGGATCCGGTTGACGACGCTGGAGCCGATGTACCCGGTGAAGTATAAGGGCCTATCATGCTTTGAGTTTGATACTTTCATATCATCTTTGGTGAATGTTATGTAAGGGAATTGCTTAGCCGTCGGGTCACAATGTTGAATCGAGAGTTCCAAATATTTAGGAGCTGGTTTGATGTGAGTGAGAAATACATCGGCATCGGTCAGGGCTTCTTGCAAGGCTTCCCTCGTGTCTTTAGAGAGACACAACAATCCGTATAAAGTTATTCTTACTGGGATGTTAGCTAGCTGAGTCATAACGTCAAAACGGTATGGTGTGCTTAAATTCCCCAGTTTAGCTCTCCTAATCGGGCAATTGAATCGAGACCGCTTCGGGTTCTGGACCTCCTGGTGTTGGGGTTCTTTTCCTTTTTTTTTACTAGCTGGTTGTTGTTGTGATTTTGCTATAGATGCAGGGGGAGTTGTAGCCACCCCAGCTCAGCCAATGTCTTAACATTTGGGTCAGAGGCTTCAGGATACTTGTAGTGATACTCGTTTCCACCCCTAGTAGCGAACGCTTCTTGTTCGTCCTTAGAAAGTGATAAAGTAAGGATACTTTCATCATCTTTTTTAGGAATTGCCGTGGCGGGACAACAGGATTTGCCCTTGTTTTTGGGCTTCTTTTCAGATAAGGAACCTGCCCATTGTTCATCATTGAGCAGGTCTGGATGGACCCAAAGAATTTTGTCGTTAGAAGTTGTGTGCTGCACAAGTCCCTTCTGCCGTTGTCTATGGGGATCATCGTTAATAGTTTTCATCTTTACTTTTGGTACAGGTTCTGGTTGGAACCACGACGTAGGGACCGATCCAAAGCTGATAGAAACCGCATTTGCACCCACTTTCTTTTCCTTAGGCTGCTTTGGAGTGATGATACCCATATCGATTAGGGCTTGAATTTTGTCTTTGAGAGCGTAGCACGTCTTTGTGGGATGGTGGACTGTTCTATGGAACGCACAATATCGCAGGTCCGTAGTTTTGTTAGCTCCCTCATGATCAGTGATTGGGGGTAGCTTAAATTTATCGTTCTCCAACAAGTATTTAAAAATACAGGGAACCTCATCTTCCTTAAAAGAATATTCTTTTTGGAATTTTGGCTCAGTAGTCTTCTGTTGCCTTGGAGGCCATTGTTGCCATTAGGGTGTTTGCTGGTGTGGTATTTGTTGTTGCGGTTGCTGTTGACGTTACAATTGGAATGTCTGATTTGCATCCGCTACATTTGCCTATGACTTACCTTTACCACGGGGGTAAAGTTTTGTTTTGGGGCATTATTAGGTGGCTGACCCCTTTCAGTTTTCTTCCTTTTGAGGAAGCGTTCAGCCTGCTCCCCTCGCACCTTCAACTCTTTCCACGTTTTGGATAGTGTCGTGTTCATAACTTCTAACACATCCAAGGAAAGGTTGTTGTGACATATTTGGAGAATAAATTCTTTAGTGACCGGGTCTCGGCAATTCATTGCTTTATTCCGGAAATGTTTGATGAAATTTTAAACCAGCTCCCCATCTTTCTGCTTCTCATCAAAGAGTGTTCCAATATAAACTTCAGTATCATCATCGAAGAAGTTAGTGAGAAATATAGTTTCTATATCATCCCAGCTTTTGATACTTCCTGGATTGAGACGGCGGTACCAATCAAAAGCAGCCGCGTGAAGAGTTCCCACAAATGATCGAACCATTAGAGGTTCATTACCTAAAATGACCCCAAGGTGAGACTTGAAGTAAATCAAGTGTTGAGTGGGTGAACCTCTTCCGTCGAATGGTGTGAAGTTAATCAGGTTGAACTTTGCTGGTATGGAATTGATTCCCATTCCCTTGGATAAGGTCACGGAATGTCAGTCTTCTTAACTCTTGAGCAGACATCAAAGCATCGATTTTGCTTTCGAGATCTTTCATCTTGAGTCCCTCACTTGTATCGTTCTTAGGGTGATCTCGGGGGGAAGTGACATAGTCCTCTTTCGTGTTGTTATTACCTGAGGGACTGCTCCCAGCATTGTTGCTAGTAATAAGGGCATCGATGATGATATTCTCGTCTACTTCCTGATCATTATCGAGTTGGTTAAGATTATTACGATGGCTAGATTCTCCCTGCTGATTTGTCAGCACCGCGATTTGTTGATCATGCATTTCCCTCATCTGCTGCATAGCCATTTCTATTTCAAATTTAAAATTCTCTTTCTGCTTGGTTAAAGCATCATCAAGAATCTTAGCCATTTGTTCAGTGCTGATCATAAACGACTCGTAAGATTATCCCGCACTAGATGCCGTATAATCGGAAGCCATTGCGGAATGAGCATCCGTTTGAGGACTGTGACCTTCTGGGTCTAGATCTGATAGTTCCAGATCACAGCCAAATCATACATTAAGACACTTCTGCAAATGGCTCAGGATTGAAGCGTCGTGTCACCTTCTCTTTAGCAGTCATGTTTGCAGACACTTTTGGGAATTTATCATCTTGAACAAATAGCCTTCTTTTATGGAAACGCCTTGGCTTGGGCCTTGACGTTTTAGTAGAAAGTCTTTCAAATACTAAGACTCTTTGTGGAGTGATTCGGGACAGTTATATTCTGATAATACTGCCTTGATGAGCTTGGTACATGGAAAGTGGGAATCCGTTTCCCGCGTATTCCTCTTTCTAGATTTGTGTTTACCCCCATCCTGATAGTACAACTTATCGATGTGATCATTGAAGCAACCTACCATATGCAGGTATGATTTTCCCATTTTAACATAGTTGTCTTCTGACGAATACGCTTCTTTTTGAGGATATAACGTTTCATTGGTGTTCTCAAGAGTCACTCGTTCAGAATTATGCTTTAGTGAGCACGAGGCTCTAGTGGGCTCTTGGACTTCAACTCGCAATCCATGGCGAGCAGTTACAGGTACTTTCTTAACATGAGAGGCCTTCAGTTTGTTGGAAAGAGGCGCACGACCGCTAGTCTGATGAGTGGTTTGGGATTCACTTGCCAGACCCAAGCGTTCTTTAATTAGAGTTTTGCCTCGGCCTTCGTGCAAATGACTGAGACGATCTATAACCTTTATTTTGAATCTGGATAAGTCCACGCTATCATGAAGCTTCAAGGGAGGAGTGGAACTTGTTGTGATGGGAACAAGGGCCATTAGAGGCTCAAAAAGGACTGCAGGAAGCGAAACGGAAGCAGAACAAGTCCTGGTGGCTCGGAGGTGGCACGAGTCACCATTTGGTGACTCGGCTTCAGTCGAGCCAGTAGGAAGTGACTCGGCCTTAGCCGAGTCAGTAAGAGGTGACTCGGCCTTGGTCGAGTCAGTAAGGGGCAAATTCTCTTTTTTGACTGTTTCGGGTGTCTTTCCCCCCTTTTTTTCATACTTTGCGTAGTTTTGGTGGTTTTTGGGCCACCTCTTCTTTTTGTAGTTTCTTGGCTTCCTGCATAAGGATTTTAGCATGCGTAATCAATGCGCGGTATTTCTGAATGCGTTCGTCAAGGGTTGAATGGGTCCTTTTAACACGAACCCACTCATTCATTGCTGGTTTAGAGAATAATGTACTCGCTCGCTGTTGTGGCGCTTGGCGCCTCCTAAACATTAGGTCCGCCTTATAGCAGATTCCGTCAAGTGGCTCTGAAGCCTTGGCGAGTTGGCGTACAAGGCGTTGGCGTCATCTTTGTCATGCTCTCTTTGACAGAGTTGGCACGCCTCCAGCAGTAGACCCCTTGACCAAGGAAGGGTTCAGTCCCGAAGATCCGGCTTCTTCAGAAATTGTAGGAGCGTTAGGGGATGAAACTGTAGCAGTAATGGTGCATAGCTCCTCATCTTGGGTCTTCAGATCTGAAGACCAACGAACTTTCCTTGTGGAAGAGGTCTTTTTGTTCTTCTTAGGGGAAGATGATCTAGAGGAAGAAGACATATACTCCTCATACTTTTGTTGGTTGAACTCGTATTCGACCTCTTCGTCAACCGGGATGAGAATCCTTGGTTGCGACACCACAGCTTCGCAGAAAGGCCATCGGCTCCCACTGTGGTCGCTAGTTTAGTTTCGTCAAAAGTTATCTTTTTCATTGTTGTCCAACCTGTTACACCGTTTATCGATTACAAGTTCAAGCTGATCTTTTTATAAGATCTTCTTACAATGAGAAAATTAAAGATTATAACTTTATGAAACAAAACGCAGTAGTAGTTTATCTCCTGTTGCTTTGTGTGCGATCTTTGCCTGTGCCGGGGACGTGTTAGTCCGTGGACCGTCGTGGATCAGATCCGGTTAACAAGTGTAATTATGCTCTTGTTTCACGAAGGAAATAATTGCAGCAGCGACAATCACGACCAAGCGAGATTGTGGCTCTTCTCGAGATCGAAACAAGGTTTGATCGGGAGGAAAGAGGGGGAGAGAATCTCAAATCTTTCGAAGACTTTTTCTTTATGAAAAGGTTCGCCAAGATCTGCTAATTCTCCTTTGAAATTCGTTGTCTACTATTCAATTAGACAGCACCCCGCCCTTAGATTTCAGATCCTCTCAACTGAAGATCCTGAGCTTCTATTTATAGGCTTTTGTCGCCTTGTTTTCTGATAAGATCAAGTGTTTTGACATCATCTACTGTTGATAACCACCAGGCACCCTTAAGGATAGCTTCAGAACAGTTTGGGAAGTCCTGGGATGAAAGAATTCTAATAAAACATCAAAATCCACATTTTAGGAATTTGGGAGGCCCAATTAGTCATAGTGACTCGGAAGTACGCGAGTCACCATTTGGTGAATCAGAGCTGCGTGAGTCACCAGTTGGTGACTCGGAGCTGTGCGAGTCACCATTTGGTGACTTGGAGCTGTGCGAGTCACCATTTGGTGACTCACATGGATGCGAGTCTTCTGGCCAGCTGTTATGTCTTTTTGACACTTTTGGCTGTTTGTATTTCCTTCGGTTCACTTGCTTTCCCTTTTACGCGTGTTTCGTCAATTTATTGACTTGTACGTTTTTTACCGATTTGCTTCATGCGTCTCATCGTCATCAGGTAAACTTCTTTGACTCGGATGATGTCGTTCATTATGCTTTCTTTGTCTTGAATTGCGTGTGGGAATCCATAGACAATTTTTGACGCCTACACACCCAAGAGAAAATATTCTTTGAAGGAAGAACACAAATTCCTATAAGCCTTGAAGTGTTAGTGAAGTGCAACAGTGGCTTATGAACTTTTTCACTCTCTGAATAATGCCTAAACAATCTTTAGAATGATGCGAACAAAGGCACTTTCAGAACTTTTCAACTCTTGACTTTTGGAATGCAAATTTGAATCAAGAGAGAGAGAATTTGCTCAAACTTTGAATCTTATATGTATAAAAGATGGTTGGCAAATTTTGAACTCAATACCTATTTATAGCCCCTGAAAAACTTGAATTTTGAACCTAATAAATGTATTAAAACGGCTATAACAGTCATATATTCAAATTCTGAAGAGCTAGAAAAACTGTATCTGTGTAGGCTGTCTAAAAATCACAAAAGATAGCTTATCCTTATCAAACACCTATGACGGAAGTTATAATTTGACGACTTCTAGAAGGCTACAATTTGAAGACTTTCACGTAGAAGGTTACAATCTGACGACCTTCACAACAACTTATGAAAGCTCTAATTCAACAGCCTTCACAATCAATATCGGGAGTTACAATCTGATGACTCTCATATTTTCAAGGAGCCAAGACGAAGGTTACAAGGTGACAATCTTTGCAATGCTCTAGCAAAAGAGACTTCAAATTGATGGTCTCTTCATATTAAAACACAGATATCTCTCAAACCGTAAGGAATTTGGCGAAACTGAGAATGCAAACCGAACCCCATTGGGTCGGTTTGGTCGGCTCCGTCTCGTCAAGATAGCCGATTTTCATATATATTTTGTCCAATTCCGACTTACGGTTTGAAAGTTATGACCTGTTCGTCGCAGCAAGTTATGTTCTGAAGTTCGTCTGCAAGACTGGACTTCGTCTGAACATTGGACTTAGGCTAAAGTTCACCGAGCCCGCCATAGGCTCACCTCTACATCCAAGATTCAAAACGCAGAGGTCATGACCGTGTTCCAAACTCAAAACGCAGAGGTCATGCCCGCGTTCCAAACTCAAAACGCAGAGGTCATTCCCACGTTCTAAATTCAAAACACAGAGGTCATGCCCGCGTTCTAAACTCAAAACGCAGAGGTCGTGACTACACTTGAGATTCAAAACGCAGAGGTCGTGACCACATTTGAGATTCAAAATACAGAGGTCATGGCTGCGTTCCAAACTCAAAACGCAGATTCCGTGGACTTAAAACGCAGAGCTCAACTCTGCATCCAACGACAAAAACGCATAGTTAATGCAGAACCCAACTTTGCGTCTCAGATCCAGAGACGCACAGTTAATGCAGAACCCAACTCTGCGTCCCAGGTCCAAAACGCACAGTTCATCCCTGCGCAGCGCGACCTGTGCATTTTCAGCCTAAAATATCCTAACTCTGCGTCTCAGAGTTCATCACGCTGCGCGGCCTGTATGTTCAGCCACCAAAATAGGCCCAACTCTGTGTTTTTAGTCTAAAAACACAGAGTTCGGGCCATGAACTCTATTTTTCAGCGTTTGACTCATTCAAACACGAACTGAACAGTTCCAGGAACCGTTTTTTCCCCACGATTTGAGGGATTTCCGCCCCACTTAGGAGCGGATTAAGGGGGTAGTTACCACCCTTAATCCCCTATAAATACCAGAAACTCAATTGAGTTAAGAGATCAGATTTTTCTCATCGACAAAGGGAGATCCGATCAAGAGGCTGGCATTGGCAGATTGGAGACTTGGCAGCAAAGAAGATCCTCTTTTTTGGCTGGCTTTTTAGGGATCCTTGATCGGGCAACTTGTCGCTTTCTGCAGCAACAAGGAGCTTTGGAGATCAGCGACTTGAAGGAGCTCTTGAATCATTTTGTAAGGCTTTTATTGAAGCCTTTGAGATTATTCGACCTTGGCTTATTAACCGAACTTTCGGTTTAAATCAACTCTTTCATAAAGTTTCAAACTCGTTTAGAGTTAAAACTCGATCTGAGTTATCAACTCGTCTAGAGTTTCTAACTTGCTCTGCAAGTTCTTCTAAACTCGGTCAGAGTTTCAAACTTGCCCTGCAAGTTCTTCTAAACTCGGTCAGAGTTTTAAGACTTGCCACGCAAGTTCTCCACAGCATCAAATCGTGAGGAGAAGATATCGTTCCAGTGAATCAAGACCTTCGGATCATCAACAGAGAGCAAACTTGACGCGAGCATTCGAGGGAGGCACTCTATCGCCACCGTGAAGAACCCGGAATTAAACAAAGGGGAGAATCACATTCATTCTCCTCTCTTTTGTAATCGGAATCCAAATTGTAATTGAGATCAAAGGAATACAAATCAATTTTTCCTTCATTGTCTTTTTTGCATCGAATTTTCCACCAACAAAAGTTGGCGACTCCGCTGAGGACGAGCTTCTCTGATGAAGAAGTGGTGGCGCAATCTGATATTCATCTCACTGGAACAACCGTCAAAACTCTTGTGATAGAGTTTGATCAAGCCAAGTTTGAGGAGTCTATCTGCTCCGGATCCCTTAGCCCCAAGGCTATGCGCAAGATCCACAAAGTCTCCAAGGAGACTAAAGCTCTAATTGTTACTCCTATGCTAAAGGAAGCCCTCTCCTTTAGCCGAGATTGCTCGAGCAGCCCCTCCTCTGAAGGAGTGGGCTCAGTTTATGCCAAACGCACCCCTCAGCGGCGCGTTGTGCAATCAAAATGCAGCCTTCAGAGGTGCGTTTTAACATCAAAACGCAGACCTCAAAACTGCGTTGATTTGGCAGAACGCAACTCTCAAGAGTACGTCCCAGAATCAAAACACAGCCTTCAGGGCCGTGTTCCACAAACTGAACGCAACTCTCAGGAGTGCGTTTCAGAACCAAAACACAACTCTCAGGAGTACATTCAAGATCCAAAACACAGACTTATGAACTGCGTTAACCAACAAAAACGCAACCGGCAAAGGTGCGTTTCATCAACAAAACGCAGACTTCGGTCTAGTGTTAGTAAAACAGAACACCACCCTCGTGTTCCTTCTTCAGAACACGATGCGATTCGTCGTGTTCAAAAAGATCAACATGGATTCAAGATCCATGTTCACCAGGAGCCAGTCTTGTCCAATGATAGACTAGGGGTTCCAATTCAAACCTCACAATCAGTGAGTAATTCTCGAGTCTTTACAACAGACTTGAGAGAGTTCATATCGAGAGAAAGACCGATACAACAAGCCATTCATTCATTCCAATGTGAACGACTGATTCCTACGGTCCTCTCTAGATGTCAATGCTGCTCATATGTGGCCAAACTGTTGGTGTTCAACCAATTTACGAACGTTGCTTTGCCTAACCAACGACGACGTTCTCACAGGAAGAAGTCTCCAGAGACCGAATATCCTGGGGTCACTATCAATGTGACCGGGAGAGGGAAAGCATCAGGTCCTAGTTCCGATGACTCTGAGACAAGTCGTTCACCGACCGTCAGAGAAATCGCTAACGAGTTTGAAGGAGTCTACCAACGCACTCGGACGCGAACAGGAGCCATTCCCTCTGTCAACTATCAGAGGTTAGCCAGAGGAATCAATTCCGATAATGAACACTCAGCCATTGCAGAGTCCCAATCATCAAGCTCTTTTGTTGAACATGAGAGCTCCGCTTATATGACGGGAAACCATGAAGATCTCGCGAAGAGACTTGATGAGTAGGAGGCCATGCTCAAATCTCAGTAGGAGGCCATCAATGAACTCCTGGCCCTGTTGACTTAACTCGCCGCAGACAAAGTCAAATTTCAGAAGACAGATTCGCCACCCAGGCAAGAATCTTCCCGAAGAGGAAGAACGTCTTCATCCCAACCTCACACAAGTAAAGGGAAGGGAAAAGTGGTTGATGACACAGCTTCTGACCAAGAAGCCCACAACCTGAAATCTTCCTCTGATGAAGGAAGAGAGACTGAGAACGAGCAGAATCTCTAATCTGCCAAAATGGAAGAATTAGAAGCCCGCCTCAGTGCCATTGCTAACAGAAGCGAGCTCCAAGATGAGGGAGTTGTTAGGCCCTATCCTGCCGAATGGGATGCAACCCCTTATCCTCCAAAATTTGAAGTCCCGACGTTACAAAGTTTTGACGGCACGGGATCACCGAATCAACATATCTATAATTTCAAGTCACAGACTGGAAATATGATATCAAACGATGCCATACTGGTTCGATTGTTTATTGGCACCCTCAAGGAAGTTGCCTTTGAATGGTTTAGGAAATTGCCTGCCGGATGTATCCGAAAGTGGGCGGATCTAGAGAGGTTCTTCCTATCAAGATTCTTTGAAGAGGATATAGAAGTCACCATCCATACTCTTCTCACCACTAAGCAGAAGAAGAGGGGGTCCGTCAAAGCCTTCGTCAAAAGGTTTCAAAATGTGGCTCTGGGATGTCCGACAGGTATGACACAGTCTACCCTAGTGGAGACCTGTCGACACAACTTGCAAACCGACCTCCTAGCCCGAATAGGAGTTGCAGAATGTCGTTCCTAGAGACAACTAATCTCTCAAGGTGAACATGCTCAAAAGATTATTGCCAAGATTAAAGCTGAAGAACAAAGTAAGCAGGATCAACCTGAGCAATCGGACCAAGCCCAATCTTCTCGGTAAGCCAATCCTCTTCAAGAAGGATGTTAGGTCCAACAACTATCATGTTAACAGTTACCTCTGATAGTCAAACTCGTTAGAAAGTGGCCTACTAGGCGATGTGCCATGTCTAATCCTTTTTCCCCCTACACTTGTTCAAGACTGGGGGTTTGTTTATTTGTAGTTCATGGGATTATGAATAATAAATTTTCTGAGTTGTCACGTTCAATAAAATACCTCTATCAACCGCAAAATTTGTCAAAACTATCATGTTAACATTTACCTCTGATAGTCCATCAGCTTGCCAATCTTCTTCAATAAGATGGCGGGTCTACCAAAACTATCACGTTAACAGTTACCTCTGATAGTCAAACTCATTAGATAATGGCCTACCAAGTGATATGCCTCTATTCCGACTTCATGGATAGTGCCCCACTAGGCGATGTGTCTTGTCTACCTCTTTTTATTCCCCTGCTAAGTCTTAATCAAGACTGGGGGTTGGTTACTTGGAATCCATTGGATTAAAAGTAATGAATCTTTCACATCGTCGAGTTAACATTATACTTCTGACGATCATCACCCCCACAGAGTATGCATGCAACTCGCATCACTCCCAATTTGTCACGTTAACATCACACCTCTGACAATAATCAACTTATCAATCCTTATCAATAGGATGATAGGTCCCCAAAATTGCTCAAATCGCAATCTTCCCCAGCGAGACGCTAATTCCCAAAATCTTGTGCAAGTCATAAGTACACATTCTCTTGTCATGTTAACATCACACCTCTGACAAAATCCACTTATCAATCCTCATCAATAGGATGATAAATCCACAAAGTTGCTCTAATCGCAACACATTCTTGTCACGTTAATATCACACCTCTGACAAAATCCACTTTGTAACAACCGTAAATTTTTATACGTATTAAAACAATTTTCTAGTATTTAAAATATTATATTATATTTTATTAATATTTTTCCTAATTTCTAGAATTTTCTGAGTTTTTGAAATAGATAAATAATAAAATATATAGTCTTGTAATTATTAATTCTGCTAAATATTAATTTATGGTTTAGTGATTTTGATATATAATCATTGGTGACTAATATTATTATTGACCTTGTTATATTTGATGTAAACCTGAGCATAGTACAGTAGTATATAAATATTAATAAAAAGATTTTTGGTTGTTAATTAATTATTAATATAATTCAGAATATTATATGTTTTTTTTGAATTTTCCCTCTCTTATTTTTTTCTCTCATTTGAATTCCTACCATAATCTCCCTAATCAATCTTCCAATCAACCCCAAATCACTCCCCATGATTTCTCCAGCCAAAAATTAATCCTTCCATTTTTCTCTCATTTCAAAATTCAAAAAAAAGAAACATAATCAAATCCTGCTCTCTCTCTCCAATCTCTCCCTTTCAAATCACCATCATCTCTCCTTCGTTCTCTCTCTCCATCAGTTCACCCCCAAAGAAAACCCACCCCCTCTTCTTCTTCTTCTTCCTCAAGCACCGAACCCGACCCGCCACCCTACCCACTGCATCCACCCCGCGACCATCTCCGACGCCCGCACAGCCAAGCCCCGCCGGAGTTCGCCTCCGACCTCAGCCCGCTCCCACGCCGCCTCAACCATTCGCCGCCTCCAACTGCACTCTGCGTTCGCCCCCTCGACCATCGCGCTCCGCCGTCGAGCCACCAGACTCGAGTTCCACGCTCACCCGACCTCCTCCGAGTCACCGCCTCACACCGAGCCCGTCACCCTCGGATCCACGAGCTCCGGTTACCCCCTCAACCCCAAACCCCATCGAGCCCTCAGCAACCCCGCCACTCCTCCTTAGCCGTCCAATCCCCACCGTTAGCGTCGATACGTTCGACGAACCCGAGGCAAGATCCCTCTTGCTCAGATTTGAATTCTATACCTGTTATAAATTATTTACATAGTATATTGTGACTATTTATCTGCGTGGGTTGTTTGCTGAATAATATTGATTAAATCGTAGTCGTGCGATAAATAGTATTTTTGGAATAATGATAATAAAGTGAAAGAAATTATTTTGATAACGAAATCATTTTAGAGAATTTATAATAATTAAAAGAAATTATTTCGAGGAAAAAGAATTATTTTAGAATATTATTTTAAAATGACCAGTGAGGTGCTAAAATATGAATTTACGTAATTTTTTATTGAAAAAGAAATAAATTAAGGGTAATTTATAAAATAGGAAAATATTATTTTCATGTAGAAAAAGAATAACATGGTTAGGAAAAATATTGGTTGGACAGTGCCTGAATCGAACCGACTTGACGTGTCGACACGCGTGAGTCGATACGAAAGACGGAGTGTGACGACCGATCTTCGAGTCGACGCCGTAAGTCAACTCGAAGGGCGGTGAGACCCAGCCCAACAAATCATAGGATTTTATTGGGAGTAATGTCGACATTTCATGTGTATGATAACTACTAATTGTGACCCCTCTTATACTGTTCATGTATAACGTATTGTTCGTAATCCCTAATCATGTTTTATAATCTTTATTTTATTAGTCTTAATTACTTGTTGTTCCATGCTGTGATTGAGAACCTTAGTAGTTCATGTCCTTAGTGGCCTGGCGTGTCGTGTACAAGACCTAGATACATGTGTTTTGTTGACTTAGAAAAATAATGAGTATTGGGATGGAAATTCTTGGTTCGGGTGATATCGTGGATGTTGATTATTTCCAGGCTCACACCAGTGGATCGTTTCACTCTAGGGTGGGTCTGAGGAGCAGTGATATGTGGATGGTTATGTATGTTCCAGGCTCGCACCAGTGGATCGTTTCACTCTCGAGTGGGTCTGAGGAGCAGTGAGATGTGGATGTTATTTATTTTTCAGGCTCGCACCAGTGGATCGTTTCACTCTGGGGTGGGTC
>BQKN01054764.1:0-23208 GCA_022839385.1 Asparagus kiusianus | reverse complement strand
CAGGCTCGCACCAGTGGATCGTTTCACTCTGGGGTGGGTCTGAGGAGTTGGGATATTTGTGATTTGCGATTAGCCAGTTACCCGAGGATATGAACGTTAGCTCTGTGTGAGATAGGGACCAGTGAGTTGTGATAGGATGGCTAGTTATTTTCTTTTCATACATAGATCAGGATTAATATTTAATTATCTACAGTTTGAGACATATGGTATATACATGAGGGTTTCCTTGTTTGGATTATTTCGCTCGACGTACTACGTCTCGAGTTGTAGATTTTTAAGTATTAATTCCATCTATTATATGACCTTGTTGCTTGGATGGTTTTTGATCGCTACCTGCATGATCTTCTTACTTGGTTGATTTTTGGATTCTTCTGATTATTAGTATTCCAGTTGCATGCCTCTAACGATATTACTATCATCACATGTTCTATTTCTATTTCTGTTATACCATTGACCACGCATATATTATCATTACTGTTATTGTATTTGTTCCTACCTTGGGGGATCTTGCCGTGTGTTCCACACGCTGACGTACTCCTATTTTCTGGGTGTACGTCAGATTTAGGAGATGAACAGCCTCAGTTCGGGATAGTACAAGAGCTAGAGGATTTGCAGCAGTAAGGTCTTCCAGATGGATTAGAAGAACAATCTGAAGCTTAGAGTTTTCTTTCTGTAGTAGTTGAGGAGCGCTAGATATCTTCTGCAGAACCTTACTTTAGCCTGGTGTGGGATTTAGTTGTTTTAGTAGAACTTTCCTTTTATTTCTGTTGGACTATGTATTTTATATTTTAGTTGGACCGTTTTATAATAAGGGCGTGTTTGACCCATATTTTTATGTCTGGGATGATTTATCATGGATGATATGTTTATTTCTTATTCTGGATTGTGTTTATATTCTTGCTTTTGAGATTGAGGACCTGTGATTGAGATTTATGTACTTGACGCTTAGTGTATTGGATTGAGAAGAAAAAAAAAATGGTAGAGTATATTTCTTCTCAATCTAATACGTCGTGGGCTTGTTCACATTCCGATTCCCGGGTATTTTGGGAAGCGGAGCGTGACACACTTATCAATCCTCGTCAATAGGATGATAAGTCCACAAAGTTGCTCTAATCACAACACATTCTTGTCACGTTAATATCACACCTCTGACAAAATCCACTTATCAATCCTCGTCAATGGGATGATAAGTCCACAAAGTTGCTCTAATCGCAACACATTCTTGTCATGTTAACATCACACCTCTGACAAAATCTACTTATCAATCCTCGTCAATAGGATGATAAGTCCATAAAGTTGCTCCAATCGCAACAAATTCCCGTCAAGTTAACATCACACCTCTGACGACCAAATCCACTTATCGACTCTCTTCAATAGAGCGATAGGTCCACAAATTCCTATCAAGTTAATATCACACCTCTGACAAAATCCACATATCAATCCTCTTCAATTGGATGATAAGTCCACAAAGTTGCTCCGATCGCAACAAATTCCCGTCAAGTTAACATCACACCTCTGACGACCAAATTAACTTATCGACTCTCTTTAATAGAGCGATAGGTCCACAAATTCCCGTCAAGTTAATATCACACATCTGACGACCAAATCAACTTATCGACTCTCTTAAATAGAGCGATAGGTGCATAAAATATTGTTAGGTTAACATTACACCTCTAACAGTCAAACCCCCCCAATAAACTTGTTAATCCTTTTTCAACAAGAATAGTAAGTTTTCATTATAAAACCCCAGCTAATTAAAGATTTTCTGGAATTATCCTAGTGATAGTGAAGAAAATTTCTGAGTTTCACTCTAAGTGAAAATTCATGCCAAGTTAACATTACACCTTTGACGCTTTCAATTTTCTTTCAGTGTTTCGAATAACACCGGAAGAAACAGTGATAAAGTCTACGTATTCAATATCGTAGCCAGTGATTATCATTAAATTAATAATCTCTGAATCCATACCTTGCATGTATGGGGAATTTTATTCCGAATCATAAGAAGGGATAAGTCAACGCCTAATACGCGTTGCTGGTTAGTCTTTGATCGTAAAAAGGACAAAAACCCACGTATTCAACATCGTGGTAGGTTGTTATCAATAACCCCGAAATCCATGCCTCACACGCATGGGGGACTTTATCTCGATCCCTAATTAGATATAAGTCTACGCCTAACACGCGTTGCCGGTTAGACTTTTGCCGTTAAAAGGACACCAAATCCATGCCTCTCATGCATGGGGGACTTTATCTCGATCCCTAATTAAAGATAAGCCTACGCCTAACACGTGTTGCCGGTTAGTCTTTTTCCGTAAAAATGACAAAGTCTATGTATTCAAAATCATAGCATCAAGTCTAAGAGAGTTCATTCTCTTAGCACAACGTTACATGTGGAACAAATTCAAATAATTCACATGCTAGCCCGACTCAAACGGTAGTCGATAAAGGCTTATCAAATCCGTTGATGGCTGAGGGTTTGCCAAAAATCCTATGCATGTTTGCAGGCCTATCAGCTTAATGGGTGTGAGCCAAGACTTGAAACAGATGAGTTAATGACAAGTCTCAAAGACTTAGTAAAAATTGCATGAAAGCCACCTCCGCACTTCACGTCAAAACACCAAGGTCAGACCCGTGTTTCAAGTTCGAAACGCAGGGGTCCACCCCCGTATTCCAGAATCAGGATTATGACGCATGCCTTCATACAGGTCCTGCGTGGCAAATCCCTTCAACCAAGCTGCCTTCGAAGCGAGTGCAGAGAACAACTCCTTTTTGATAAGGAATCAACAGCTCCAAGATCAGAGTTAAGATCCAAAGTATTCCGAAAATTCGTTCCAGTCAACCGCGAACTTTCGAAAACTTTGGAGGGGGTTTTGTAGGCTGTCTAAAAATCACAAAAGATAGCTTATCCCTATCAAACACCAATGACGGAAGTTATAATTTGACGACTTCCAGAAGGCTACAATTTGAAGACTTTCACGTAGAAGGTTACAATCTGACGACCTTCACAATAACTAATGAAAGCTCTAATTCAACAGCCTTCACAATCAACATCGGGAGTTACAATCTGATGACTCTCATATTTTCAAGGAGCCAAGATAAAGGTTACAAGGTGACGATCTTTGCAATACTCTAGCAAAAGAGACTTCAAATTGATGGTCTCTTCATATTAAAACACAGATATCTCTCAAACCGTAAGGAATTTGGCGAAACTGAGAACACAAACCGAACCCTATTGGGTCGGTTTGGTCGGCTCCGTCTCGTCGAGATAGCCGATTTTCATATATATTTCGTCCAATTCCGACTTACGGTTTGAAAGTTATGACCTGTTCGTCGCAACAAGTTATGTTCTGAAGTCCGTCTGCAAGACTGGACTTCGTCTGAACATTGGACTTAGGCTGAAGTTCACCGAGCCCACCACAGGCTCACCTCTGCATCCAAGATTCAAAACCAGAGGTCATGCGCGCGTTCCAAACTCAAAACGTAGAGGTCATGCCCGCGTTCCAAACTCAAAACACAGAGGTCATGCCCGCGTTCCAAACTCAAAACGCAGAGGTCATTCCCGCGTTCTAAATTCAAAACACAGAGGTCATGCCCGCGTTCTAAACTCAAAACACAGAGGTCGTGACCACATTTGAGATTCAAAATGCAGAGGTCGTGGCTGCGTTCCAAACTCAAAACACAGATTCCGTGGACTTAAAACACAGAGTTCAACTCTGTGTCCAACGACAAAAACGCATAGTTAATGCAGAACCCAACTCTACGTCCCAGGTCCAAAACGCACAGTTCATCCCTGCGCAGCGCGAGCTGTGCGTGTTCAGCCTAAAATATCCCAACTCTACGTCTCAGAGTTTATCACGCTACGCAGCCTGTGCGTTCAGCCACCAAAATAGGTCCAACTCTGCGTTTTTAGTCTAAAAACACAGAGTTCGGGCCATGAACGCTATTTTTCAGCGTTTGACTCATTCAAACACGAACTGAACAGTTCCATAAACCGTTTCCCCCACGATTTGAGGGATTTCCGCCCCACTTAGGAGCGGATTAAGGGGCTAGTTACCACCCTTAATCCCCTATAAATACCAGAAACTCCATTGAGTTAAGGGATCGGATTTTTCTCATCGACAAAGGGAGATCCGGTCAAGAGGCTGGCATTGGCGGATTAGAGACTTGGCAGCAAAAAGAAGATCCTCTTTTTGGCTGGCTTTTTGGACCTGAGAATTGGCAGCAAAGAGGAGATCTTCGGCTGACTTTTTGAGGGAATTATCAGAGTTTCCTGCAGCGACAAAGTTCCTGGAAGCCTTCGGCCTTGGCTTGTCAAACCGACTTTCGGTTAAATCAACTCTTTCATAAAGTTTCAAACTCGTTTAGAGTTAAAACTCGACCTGAGTTATCAACTCGTCCAGAGTTTCTAACTTGTTCTACAAGTTCTTCTAAACTCGGTCAGAGTTTCAAACTTGCCCTGCAAGTTCTTCTAAACTCGGTCAGAGTTTTAAGACTTGCCACGCAAGTTCTCCACAGCGTCAAATCGTGAGGAGAAGATATCGTTCCAGTGAATCAAGACCTTCGGAGCGTCAACGGAGAGCAAACTCGACGCGAGCATTCGAGGGAGGCACTCCATCACCACAGTGAAGAACCCAGAATTAAACAAAGGGGAGAATCATATTCATTCTCCTCTCTTTTGTAATCGGAATCCAAATTGTAATTGAGATCAAAGGAATACAAATCAATTTTTCCTTCATTGTCTTTTTTACATTGAATTTTCCACCAATAATCTATAGTCAACTACTAGTCTTAGTAGTCGACTACACTGAGTCTATTCAGACTCTATGAAGTCAGAAAACTGCTTAGTAGTCGACTATAAATGTCATTGGTAGACTAATCTGTAAGACTAAAGTTTCTGTAATTTGAACTGAGTGTTAGTAGTCAACTATTAAGCATAGTAGTCGACTAATATGTAAATTCACAATTTCTGTAACTTTAACTAAGGCTTGGGTAGTCGACTACTAAGGGTATTGGTCACTTACTAACATATAGATATGAGATATATGATATGTTTTGAGACTCACTCTATATCTATAAACTCTAATGGTTAACTTAGGGATTTCTATAGTTAACCACACACTAAGCATGTGTTAGTGTGTTCTAAATACTATGTGTGTGTGTGTTGTGAGTGATCAAAGTTTGTACAAAAATTCTAAGCAAAGAAAATATAAAATTACACATTTATGATTAAGCACATCTTCTTCTTTGCTTATCTTGTTGCCTTGAACTCATCCTGCACTTAGTTCAAATATCTTGAATATATTAGATGTTGTTATCCACATTGATATGTTAGTGCATATATACTACACATAGTAAATAAATTGTTATCATCAAAATTATATCTTGGGGATAAGATATCCAACATTCTCCCCCTTTTTAATGATGACAAACAATTTAAGTATACTAGTAAGTATATCACAAAAATAAAAATGTTATAAACATTATATACTTACTTCCCCTACATTAAAGCATATTAGAGTCATATGTATCATATTATATAAACATTATATACTTACTCCCCCTACAATAAAGCATATTAGATTCATATGTATCATAGTATCTTATAGTATATCTCCCCCCTTTTCATTAACAAAAAGAATTAAATATTATTCTAAACATGTGAGAATTTCATCTTCATAAGCTAATACTTCAAATAAGTCATCCAAATTATGAACATAGTCCATAACTTCACCCATCCAAATAGGTAAGCAAAAACTTACGATAAAAATTAATATTTCGATCACTCCCATCATCACAATCTGCATTTTAAAGATATAATACTCTAGATAAATATGACATGTGAAACATAGTGCATTAATCACACATAGTACCAATATTAAACAAACATAGTACAAAATTACAAAATGCAATTGTAGGTGTAAACTTCTGATTTTCCCGGGAAAGGGGAGGGATTTCGTTTGTATTGATAAGAAAGCTTATTACAAACTAAATCAATCTGAATTACAACAGAAGCAGAGGGAATGCCCTCCTTGTTTATATTTGTGGGGACTTTGAGGTAGCTACAGGATGCTTCGCCCGGTGCTCGCGCCGGGTCTGCTTCCCTTGGATAGTTCGACCGAGATTGTTGAGGAGAGCTTCAGTACTCAGTAGAAGCCCATCTGGGTGAAGGAGTTCGAATCCTTTCGTTCCTTGGCGATCCTTGTTTGATCGATTTTTTTGTTTATCGATCGATCCCCCTTTTTGGCTGCTATAAGGAGCTTTTTTTAAGTGAGAGGGGGACCGTTTGGTTGTCCCTTGAACCATGGGATGTGACCATACACTGTTCAAGGACATCCTATTGTCCCCTGTACAACAAACGGTTGTCTTTTGGGGTTACATGTCGTGTCACGTCGTGTAGGAGCGGGAAAGCCCTTCCTCGCACTCGTGACGGCGACTGCCAGACACTTGAGTGGACCTGGACAGCTCGTCGAACGCTGGTGGCTCTGACCTTTCGCTTGGAGCGCGGTACGCTGCATTTATGTGGACGCAGATGGCTCTGGCAACCGTCCGCTCACTTGCGCTGTGAGGTACCGAGTGACCATCCGGTGGTCCTGGGGTGCTGTACCCTTCCTCCCCTCACCCTATGTCTGAATAGGGGCGGGAGAATGGACGTCTCGTGCCTGGACGGACTCCAGACAGCTTGCCGCGCGCCGGCGGCTTCGGCTCTCCATTCTGATGGGTGAGGTGACCCGCATTTATGAGTCTACAGGCCGGTTCGGCGCCCGTCTCGTTCGCTTGAATTATGGACTACCGTCTGACGAACTTGGGGTACTGTGCCTCCTTACCTTGCATCGTGGGAGGCAGAGAAGGCTTGTCCCTGGAAACCTGGTCTCTGGCTCACGTAAGCAGACGTGGCTCTTGGCAAGTGGCCTTGGCATTTGGGGGCGGATTTGAGCTCCTCTTCGGCGGGCGGATTTGGCTAATGAAGGCGGATTCGCCTCACTGGCGGATCCATGTGATTTGGCGGGTGCGACCGATGTGGGGGCCCTCATGCCGGCGAATCCACTTAGTAGGTTATTCTCCTAAGAGAGGGTGGCCCTGTTCTGTGGACGAATTCATTCACTAATCCGCCGCGGTAATTTTTACCGTCTACAAGACCCCCTTCAAAGTTTTCAGACCAAAACCGACTTACGTGTGGTCTAGAATACTTTGAATAAACCAGCTTCGGATGGATCAAGTACATCAGGATTTTTAGCAAACCCTCAGCTATCAACGGGTTTGATCTGCCTTTACCGATTACCGTTTGAATCGGGCTAGCCATACTATTCCCCTCAGTATGATGAGTTGTCGAGTAGTTTCTCTTAGGCTTAGCGCTAAGATTTCTATTCTGACCCCTAGCCGTCTAGGGCGCGGGTCTCAATGAAGTCCCCTTGTCGGTTTCTGGGTTTTGGGCGAGTCGCCTGCTTCCTGAAGGCGAGTTGAGTCGCGCGGGCGAAGTTAGGCATATGTGGCGAAATTTTGAGTGACTTGCGGATTTCATTCGAGCCTTCGCCATCGAGACTTTACTTTTGGGCGAAAGTAGGCCTAATGTGAGTAAACCACGTGTCCATTTACGGGGTTTCGTGTTTTTCCAGCTTAACGCGGCGTAGTATTATCATGATTCGACAGTTTGGCTCCGCTCCACGTGCCTCGTTCTGATCGTGGCCGTGGTTTTCGAATTCAACCGTTGGATGCAACCGTCGATGAGGGTGATCTGGACCGTCGAATTTGATCGTGGCCACGTTTCCCGTTCGTGGGGGATCCGCCTCTCGAGGGCGATCGCGGCCACGTGGACAACTCCCCCTTTTTAAACCCGCTGTTTTCCTCCTTTGGGATTCATCGTGCTGTTGAATCTTGAAAAGAATTCCTAAGACAAGAGTTCCCGCCCCATCTTTCAATGGCTCCAAAACCTAGGAGGCGCAAAGTGAGAGGTACAGGCCCTGGAGGTTACTCCGATCGTCTCTCCGCCGACATGCCCGCCAGTGCTCCGGAGTTGCGCTCAGGTATGTCGATGGGTTTGATGGATGACCTCGTGTAGGTCTTAGGCGTCGAATTTGGTGAGATGAGTGTTGCCCATTATCCCGAAATTCCGCCGCCCTTTGGCGGCTTCCCCGATTTGGGGCAAAGCTTGCCCTATTTGCCTTTAGAGGGTAACCTTTGTCTCCGTGGGCGAACTCAGCCTGATAGGCGAGTTTGACTTTTTCCTGTTAGAGGGCAGTGTCGCTTGTACGGGTAAACCTTGTTCGAAGTGGGTTCCCCCTTTTGACAGGCGATTTCGCCCACCTCTGCTTGATGGGCGATTTTACCCCTACAGCGGATTTTGTCTTAATCGATTTTCCTTTCTTGCAGCAACTCTCTCCGATGAAGCTTTCCCAGAGGGTGTGGCCATTGGCCACGCCGGTGGTACGAACTACACGGCTCCTCCCCGATTTCCCTCACTGGCTCCAGTACCAGCGTTCACCGCCGACAAGCCGAATGGCTTGATAAAGAGGGTCACAGACGGTCACCACTTGACACTGCGCGAGTTGATGACCGATGCGGCACTGACAGATGATGCTAGGGTGGAGCTGCCGAAACCTCAGTTTTTGTTCGGCGATGCCATGACCGACCCTTCTGCCCTGTTGCTCAAAGAGAGCATGTGGTTCCACACGGTGGAAGGGACTCGTTACTACCTCCCCAGCATGTCGAGGGGGTTCTCGATCGTCGAGCTGCGGTCCCTCGCGGTTCCTCGGATGATGAACTGGGAGCTGACCCCGACTCAAGATGGGGTCACTTGTGGCGTCTTCACGGGCTCTACCGCTGGATATGGAGTGGATGGCTCATGTAAGCGTGTGACGGGTCTGCGTCCTGGCTTAATATCCACGGAACTGCCCGTGGGGGAGTCGATAGCGGCGGCGGAGACCTTCCGTCACCGCTTCTTCCGAGTCAGAGGGAGTTTTCCCCTAAAGGATTTCAGAGCTCCGGGGTGGGTCTATTCTGCGCCCGGCAGCGACACTTGGTGGTCCAAGATCACCGACCGTGTTCTGGCTGAGAATGCTGATCTCAAGAACACGGAGCTGTACGTGGCCGTCGAAGCTACTCGACATGGCTTGCGGATCAACGCCTCTCAGTTCCACAGCATTTTGGAACTGTATTGTGCGGAAAGCGGCACATTTTTCACCCCCAATGGTGAGCTCGGTATTACCCCACACGAGATGTACGACGTGTCGGGGCTGCCTCTGGGGGACTTTCCTTACGAGGAGTACGTCCCCGATCAAACCGAGATCGATCAATTGTCCAATCATTCGCCCTTGGTGGTTGAGACTTTGTGGGAGTTACTCTACCACTACCACATCTGCCTCAGCACCTTGGGGGTGGCAGATCATAAGGGGAAGAAGAAGGGGATCAGCCACAAGAATTGGGCTGATTACTTGTTCCCGGGGAACGATGTTAAGGGGAAGCCTGCCCTCCCGTTGGGCGTATGCGACCAATCCGAGGTGGAGGCGAGGATAGCCGAAGAGGGGGGGACCGTGACTCTCGACCGCGATGAAGGTGGATTTAAGTCTGGTATAGTCTTTCACTCTTTCCATCATCAGGCGAAGTCGCCCATCTCAGGGAAGGCGCTGCTTGCGGGGTACCTCATGTTATGGTTGAAGAGGTGCGTGATCCCCACTCACTCTTTCGAAGCTCTTCCTGTGGAGGTCGTGTACCCGGCGGTTTGTTTAGCTCACGGGAAGTCTTACTCCCTAGTATCGGCGACGATAGCGTGCATCCATCGGGGGCTTCGTACCCTGACAGCTCAATTCTTCCGCGTATCGGCCACTGATGAGGGAGAAGGAGAGGTCATCAGGACCCCCAACCCTCGGGTGGGGCTGCCGTATACGTTTCTGATGGTGTGGTTCGTATACCACTATGAATGCCTGATGAGCACCCCGGCGGCGATCCAAGGCGACAAGTTCGTCCCCTTCGTCCAGCGCTTGGAGAGGTGCTCCTGGAAATGCAAGGATATCCCCGACGCACGGAAGACGCTCTCCCACTTCGGGTATTACAACTTTCGCCGCTTTTTTCCTTACTTTAGTGGGGGCGGATACGGAGAATCTCTGAGGGACGCGCCGACGACGGATCACTACACAACCCTCCCTCGCGGCGCCTTTCGGTGGTTGGTAAACATCCGGCCGGGGTACCACGTCTTAAGAACGGGCTCCACATGCTATCTCGAGCCATATGTCCCCTGCAGGTTTGCCCGCCAGTTCGGGTACGATCAATTGTACGTGGGCAACGCCAATCCCCATCTGCGCTTTGAAGGAGGGCTGGTGGACGGAGCTCGGGGATGGTTCTGGACTCATGCTGGCGGCACCGATGCCCGCTTTGAGTTACCCGCGAAGGATCGCGACTTGCACCACACGATCTCATATTGTCGGTGGTATCGGGGCGCCAGTGCCAATCCTGTTGACTTTTGGTTTCAGAGCTCGTGCCTGGCGGAGCGCGGGCGTCGTCCAAGAGGAGCTCCTCGACCTTCGAGGCGGAGGGGCTGTGCAACAGCTAGGGAGCTATTCATGGAAGGCCCTGCAAGAGGTTCTGAGGGTGAGGGCGCGGGCACAGACGAATCCGAGGCTCCTGAAACGCGAGCTCCGCCTCCCAGTCTTCCTCTAGACTCCCAAGGCGAGCAGAGGGAACCTGTTGAGTTGACCCGGGCGAGCAAGCGTCTGGAGCAAGCCCGGAGTGCGATTGCTGGGCGCATGGGGGCGCCTCTCTTATCTCCGAGTAGTTCGTTGCTCTCGAAACGGCAACGAGAAGCGGCGGAGAGCTCTAGAGTGGAAGTGGCCAAGAGGGCCCGTGGCAAGGAGACTATGGTGACCACCAGAGCGGCGGCTGGTCGGGCCGGTACTGTCTCTGGGGCGAAAGTTGTTCAATCTACCCCTTCTGCCATACCGCAGGCGGCTCCGGCGATTTCTAAGGACACGCTTCCTTCCTCCGGTGTGGAGTCGCAGGCGGGGGTCTCGACGACTCCTGCACCCGCGCCAAGAGGTAATCTTTCGGCGCAACGCCCTTGTGTAAGAAGTCAGGTTCGTATTTTCTGACTGCTCATATTGAATTCATGCAGGTGTAGCCGAGAAAGCAATCCCCATTCCTTCTGACGAAGAGGAGGGGAATGGAGATGAAAGGGAACCAGAGGGTCCAGGTAAGCATGAGTTTCATTGCTGCTGACCCTTTTAGGCCAAGGGGGTATTAATTGTCATCATTTTCCTTGTATCCGCAGCTGGCCCCTCTCACGAAGCTATTGGCAAGGAGGATCCTCCCTCTTGGGAGGGTCATTTGGGCGAATCCGAGACGGACGACGATGCCTCCATTCATGAGGCGCTATCAAGCGAAGAGGAGGTAGTGGTCCCTGCGGATCAACAAGGGGGAACCCCCACCTCCGAGGGAGCACCGGTCGAGGGTGAACGTTCGGTGCAAGAGTCTTCAGCTTAGGGGGGAACTCCCGTTGGGCTGATGGTCACTTCCTTGCCGGCGGTGACCTGTGACTCTGCCACTGCCATCGTGGCGGCGCCAGCGGTTGTTCCGGTTCTGGGAGCGCCAGTCACCGCTTCTGCGATCGTGACCACTAGTACTCCGATCGTGGCTTCATCCTCTGTCGAGGATGCCTCTCTCTCTCCTATGGAATGCTGGCGAAAGAGGCAGGTGGCGCGAGCTGTGGCCAACTTCGAAGACACTCTGGCCCACTGCACTCGGCAGGTCTTGGAGGGGAATTGTCCCTTCGAGGAATTCAAGGAAGTTCTCGAGGACGACGCGTCCTTCTTGCGTAAGAGGCTCGGCACCATTGCGGCGAGACCCTACTTTCAGCGCCTGAACGAAGTGGAGGTGGCGGTTCAGCAGCTACTCACTGCTCGTGCGGAGAGTTCCAACCTCTTTGATCTCGCCTCTCGCGAAGTTCGAGTAACTCTGGCAGATCGGGATCGCCGCCTGAATGAGAATCTGACGCTGGAGTTAAAGTTGTCAGCGGAGCTGGAGCAGGCCAAAGCCGAGGATGCACGGGTGGCTCACGAGCAAGAGACGGTTGATAGCCGGTTCTCCCGACTTTCCTTCGAAGTGGAGAGGCTGAAACAGGTCATAGCTGACGCGCAGGCCTCTCTGGCTGTTCAAGGGGAGGCCCTTGATCAGGTGGCAAAGGAGTTGGAGGGTGTTGAGTCCCGCCGGAAATTGACCACTGACTCTGTTGGGGAGAAGGATCGAGCCCTCAAGGATGTCAAGGTGGCCATTCAAGACTTGATCTCGTGCACTGAGGAAGAGATTCATGGAGAGATCTTAAGGAGGCTTGAGCTCCGCCATGCCGAAGAGATTCGTAAGGCGGAACTGCGGTTGAAATCTTTGTAATTCGTCTCTTTTTTTTGTAACAGGACTCTTTTTCATGAATGAAATTATCCTTTTGTTTCTGGCGATTCTGGCTTGTGTGCATACTATATTTAGTATAGATATTTTAATGCACTAGTTGATGTTAAGTTGAGGGAAATTTCCCTTGGCAGATTCCAGCTACAGACCCGTTTCGCCTGTAGGCAAATTTTACAAATTGATGAATTCGCAGTTGTTCTGTTAGTGGCGATTCCAGATACAGGTGGACTCCGCTTTTAGCGGGTCGTGTGTCCGCCCATGTGCACGTCAGTCACAGAGACGTGGGTGCGCCGTCTTGCCTTAATTGCGGTGCGACGGGTCTCTTCATCCTTCACGCCCGATCCAGGCCGTCGGTTAGAGATCATGCCCCGAAACCGTCAAATCTTAACCGCTCATACGGGATGCGGGATATTCGGCTTCCTCCTTAACTGTTCGGGACTGAAGGGTCCAATCGAACCGCGCATAACCTCCTAGGATCGGGGTATTTTAGTACCTTTTCCCTTCGTCAAGAAAAACCAAGGCTTTCTCATCGTTCCTCTCGGAAGAGATCCTAATTACCTTGTGTCTCCCAGATGGCGCCGAAGACGAAGAGGGTTACTTCCAAGAAGAGGAAGGAGGCATCTTCCTCGGGTGCGGCAGGAGCAGCCGCTGTCGAAGGTATGTTCCCAGTTCAAACCCTATTTAGACATGGATAGGTATCTCTTGCTTAGATCCCTCTTCCATGCCCTCACTGTGCTTCTCAGTCCACGATGATGCACTGCTTCCTGAGGAGCACGAGGCGGAACCCATCTTGATATCCGATGATGAGCCCGAGAGCCCGGAGGCTCCTCCTGCCCAGGGTTCTGCTCCGCAACCAGGAATGGAACCTTGTCTCGAGGTTCCCCCAATTGCGGCGCTCGCCCCTGGTCAAAAACCCACCCCCCCTGGCTCCTCGTCTTGGCAGGCCCGCGTCGAGGAGTTCGAGAACGCCGTGAGACAGATAATTTCTCTTGTCGATCTCGGCATGGGTAGTTTTACCAGTTTCAGGCAATCTCTCCTAGATCGTGCGGTAGACCTTCGACGATCGGGAGAAAATCAGCTTTTCACCCGTTGTATACGAGAACTACGTCTTCTGGAGTCGCGTATGACAGGGCTAGAGGCATTGCTGCGGGAAGGCCCCGAAGTTTATATGGAGTCTTGCCTGGCTTTCATCAGGCGTAGGGAGGCCCACGAACAGGAGATCCGTTCCAAAGAGATCGCTGATTCGGAGTCCATTGCCAATTTCTGGGTGGATCACCATCGCTCGTCAGAGGAGGAAGTCATCGACCTTAATCACACGATAGCTCGCCTGCGAACCGAACTGGGACATGCGGAGGTGAGGTTGGAGAAGCTCCAGACCGACGTCGTCATTGCCCGTGAGAAGGCTGAAGCGGCAACTCAGCGCCTCTTGGTGTTGCGGGAACAAGACGCTGTCGCTAAGTCGAACTCCGAGGAGCGGATTAGGAAAGCGGCCGAGGACAAGGCTCGAGAGGACCACGCGAGACGGGTAGCATTAGCCAAGGTAGAGATTTCCACTTTCAGTGTGTTTGATTGAGATCCCCACCATGTATTCGTGCCTAAGACACTTTGTTTATTTGTCTTGCTTAATTTTGAAACTATGCCATGACTCGTGAAGTCATGACCTGTTCAGATGTATTATCTTAAACACTGGGTGCATGTTTTGCTTCTTCGAACGTAATATTATGACTTTCGCGATTTGCAAAAAACATAACTTTGTTCAAATGTACTGTCTAGAAGCATTTGATGCAGTTTGTCTTCTTCCTCGTCGTGTTCCTTTTGGATATAACCCCTTTAATATTTCTTTGGCATGGCCATCAGCGGTTTCAGGTTGCAACACTTGGGCGAAAACTCAGCTTAAGTATGGCTCAGCCCAGAGGATGGCAAATTCGCTGGGAGAGATGTACTAAACCGTCGGAGAGTTCGTTTGAAGGTTAACTTCATCCTTCGGCGAATTCAAACCATGGGCGAATCCCGAGTCCTGGCGGATTTGTGTCGATGTCACTAGCGAATTTACGCAAGGCGAAACTTGGATTGTGGCGGGTTTGTCTAACCGTCGGAGATCCAACTGCGGGCGAAACTCACGCCACGTGTCGGTCGGCAGACCCAAGCGCTTGTCAACTAAGGCTCTGCGAACTCATTAATGCTCATTTATTGGTGAAGCGACCGAACCCTTCGCCTCTTGCTCAATCCGATTGGTCGGTTTGGTGTCTCGAGAGTAGTCTTTAATGGCGTTGAGTTCAAAGCGTCGCAGGTCGCTTGGGCTGCTTGATGGTTTGGGGCAACGAATCTCAGCCGTCGGATTTCTTGGTATATATTTCCGCACTCGCCCTCTTCTGGCAGAGTCCTGACTGCTTCGAGCGAAATCTGCCAGAAAAGAAAAGAAAACTTTTCTCCTCCATAGCTTCCTCTTCCGATCACAGCGATGCCGAAGGTGTCGGCTCCTCCGCCACCGTCGTGGATGTCGACGCTCCGTCTGCTGCCCCGGCGAGCCCGGTCCAGGGATATCCTATTCCGGACCCCGTGGCTCACCCTGCTTTTGTGCTGCTCCAGGAGTTGGTGGATTTGGTGCACGGGTGCGCCCTCTCTGTCAGTATGGGCGGTGAGCGATACTACGACTCGCTCCCCCTCGTAAAGGCGCGTCTGGAGGCGATCCGCCGTGCGGGCGATGACTCGCTCACACAGCGATGTGAGCGAGAGCTTGAGCTCGTGGAGGGGTGGATGTACCGCCTCGAGGAATTGGCTCATGAAGACCTCTCCAACGAGTCACCGCCTCTCCCACTGCACCTCCTGCTGGAGCGTAACGAGCGGGTGAAGCGGATCCAAGCGAAGGAGGCTGAGCTCAGACGCCTACGAAAGCGACACCAAATGGTACTGGACCGGATGGACGCTTACATGGACCGGGCTTTCTTTGAGGACGCCGGCACTCTCCGCGGCGAGGCGAAGCTGCAGGAGCGTTCACGCAAGGCGGGGAAGCTCGGCGAGGCTGCCAGGGAGGTGGAGAGGGCGCTGGAGCTCCTTCGCCAGGAGGAAGAGGAACGCAAGGCGGACCTGGCCAGGCGGCAGCAGGAACGGAAGGAGAAGGCGAGGACCCGACGTGCGGCGGAGCGGGCTACGCTCAAAGCCAAGATCGGCTCTTTTAGCCTTCTAAAATTCCTGTAATGCCTGTTTTGCTTATGTAATTTTGTCAACTTAATTGGTGCCCTGGGCATCCCAACTAAACTGAAAACTCTTGTAAATTTCGGTCCGTCGTGGCCCTTTGGCTTGTTTTGCTTATCTTTGTTTTGCATGGATGGTCTCCCTCCATTTCTTCTTTGTGTGTTGCTGGGAACCTCGAGTTGAATTTGGTGAGCTTCTGACCATTCTGTTCCGAACTTAGTCATTTTGGACCCTTGTTCTGCTCTCGGTTGCTTACAGCGTGGGATCGGGTTGACTCCGATTTTCGCGTTGTAGCTCTAGTGGATCAAGAGAGTAACACTCGGCTTGCAGCAGAGAATAGTCGTTCGCTCCTGCGGCCGACTGAAAATCTCAACTTCAACTTGCCATTCGGCAAGCTGTCACTTGAGGAATCGGCAGAGATGTTGTTTGCCAACCTGCTCTTGATAGTTGTCGTCGTCTGAATAGGCGGCAACAGATGATAATCGAATCGTCAGGGATGTAGGAATATGACGTTCGATCGTTGTAGGGGCCCTCATGTGGTAGGCCGCTACCCATCAGTTATCCTAAGGGAATGTTAGGATAGCTGGAATAGGCCAGATAGTTCAGGGACGTAGGAGTGTGACTATTGACAGAAGTAATAACACGTCGCGTGGTAGGCTATTACTTAGGCTATGTTATTCGTCGGAATAACGGCGCCAATCATCAGAGGTGATCATTAACCTGATGGGGTTTTGTCACGATTGGAGCGACTGTGGGGGACCTACCATTCTTCCTGAGGAGGATTGGTGAGTACATTGTGTCAGAGGTTTAATGTTAACGTGACAGGGAATGTCGTGATTGGAACGACTTTGGGGACCCACCATCCTTTGGAAGAGGATTGGCGAGTTGATTTGGTTTGTCGTGATGTGAACGACTTTGGTGGATTCGCCATCTCATTAGAGAGGACAGGCGAAATGAATTGGTTTGTCGTGATATGAACGACTTAGTGGATCCGCCATCTCGTTGGAGAGGATAGGCGAAATGAATTGGTTTGTCGTGATATGAACGACTTAGTGGATCCGCCATCTCGTTAGAGAGGATAGGCGAAATAAATTGGTTTGTCGTGATATGAACGACTTAGTGGATCCGCCATCTCGTTGGAGAGGATAGGCGAAATGAATTCCACCAGAGGCTTTCGCCATAATGGGTAGAGTAGGGACAGTTTAGCCTCGTATACCAGTTGGAGGGTTCGAGGGCCAGTTTAGACTCTTGCACTCATGGGAGTTGGTGAAGAAGAACCAAGGGTAGTACTTCTTCAAGTATTTGCCGTTGATGGGCATCATGATCTTGTCGCCGTTGGGCTTGACGAGGCGGTAGGCGCCATTCGAATAGACTGTTTCTATTACGAACGGCCCTTCCCATTTGGATTAGAGTTTGCCTTTCTTCTTGGAGGTGAGAATCATTGGCCGGCGGACGGCCAACACCAGCTCTCCTTCCTTGAAGGCTCGGCGTTTGACTTTCTTGTCGAAAGCCTTAGCCATCCGGGCTTGGTAGAACTCAATGTGCTGTTGAGCTTCCAGCCCTTTGTCGTCCAACGCCTCGAGCTCGGCGAGTCGTTGTTGGTGATTGTCTTCCACCGTCATCCCCGTTGCCAAGGCAACACGGAGGGAAGGTATCTGAATCTCCAACGGCAATATGGCCTCACAGCCATATACTAAGGAGTAGGGCGTATGGCCTGTCGGCGTGCGAACCGTGGTGCGATATGCCCATAGGCTTTCGCCAAGTTTCTCATTCCAGTCGCGTTTGCTGGTTGAGGTCAACTTGGTCAAAATCTTGATGATCGTTTTGTTGAAGGCCTCGGCCAAGCCATTTGCTGATGGGTTATAGGCCGTGGAAGAGAGGTTCTGCATTCGGAACTTGTCGCAGAACCTGGTGAATGCGTGACTGACGAACTGTGTACCATTGTCATGAATGATACGTCGTGGTACGCCGTACCGGTAAATGACGTGGTGTTTGATGAACTTAATCACATCGTTAGTCTTGACTTCTCTCAATGGGACGGCTTCGGCCCATTTAGAGAAGTAGTCAGTGATCGCAAGAATGAAGCGATGACCTCTTGCCGATGGCGGGGATATCGGTCCAACTATGTCCATCCCCCATGCCTCGAAAGGCCACGAAGCCTTTGTTGGGTGTAGGTCTTCAGGTGGCTGATGCATGTAGTTAGCGTGAATCTGGCATTCGTGGCAGCGCTTTGCGTAGGCAACGACGTCTTGGACCATCCCAGGCCAGAAGTAGCCAGTCCTTCGTAGGCGGTCCTAAAGTTTGGGTCCGGGCTGGTGAGCTCCGCCGATGTCGTTGTGGGCCTCGCGTAGAGCCTCCTGTGCTTCTGCTTTTGAGAGGCATCGAAGCAACAAGCCGTCGTATGACCTTCGATACAACGTCTTGGTGGTCGAGTCGTAGTAGAATCTCGTAGCACGTCTCCGGACGGACTCTCGCTCCTTTGCATCCTCGGGCAATACGCCGTATAGGACGTAATCGATGATCGGGAGGCGCCAGTCCTCAGCACTGGGCTGATCTGAGACTTGATGGGTGGCGTTTGCTTCTGGAGCGTCTTTCAGTCGAAAGAGCTTCTTGCTCGCCACTGTGACCGATTGGATTGTTCCGAATGGTTGAGCCAGGTTGGCTGCCAGGGAAGCCAAGGCATCCGCATGTGTGTTCTTGGAACGTAGCACATGCTCAATGTGGAAGCTATCGAATGACTCCGCTAGCCGGACAGCCGCCTTGTGGAGTGGGATCAGGTCTTCGTTTCTAACCTCATATTCGCCGGTCATCTGCTTGACGATGAGCTGGGAATCGCCGTAAGCTTCGAGATGCCTTACTCCTAGCTCTTTGGCCAGCTCAAGTCCAATGAGTAAGGCATTATATTCGGCCACGTTGTTGGTACATGGCTCTGTCAAGGAGAAGGCCCGGGGCAGCACGTGGTTGTGTGGGGAAGTGATGACTACCCCCACTCCAGCAACAATAGAGCCGTCTGGGGCTGCGCGAGATGCGCCGTCGAAGAACATCTGCCACACCTCTGGTAACGAAGTTACGTTGACCTCAAGTGGTTCGTCCGGCAAGTCTTCAAACAAGTCGGTCTTTGTCCCCAGCGGGTGACTGGCCATGAGATCGCATATGGCCTGCCCTTTGACCGACTTCTGTGGCATGAAGTGAATGTCGTACTGGGAGAGCAGAAGTGCCCATCTAGCTAAGCACCAATTTAACGCCGCAGGTTGGGTCATGAAGACTCGAATGGGGTTCATCCTTGAGATGACGTGGATCGTCTAGCCAACCAGGTAGTGTCGCATCTTTTGGATGGCGAATACCAAGGCCAAACATTCCTTCTCGACCATCGGGTACCGTTGCTCGGCGCCCTGCAGGGTTCTACTTAGATAGTAGATGCCTTGCTCATAGCCGGCGTCATCGTTCTGTGCCAGGAGAGCACCGAGAGAATACTCCATGGCGCGGATATAGATGAGAAACGGTCTCCCTGAAATTGGTGCGGCGAGTACAGGCAGATTCGATAGGTACTCCTTGATATCTTCGAAGGCCTTCTGGCAAGGCTCGTCCTACACGAAGGAGGTGCCTTTCTTCATGAGTTTGGAGAATGGCTGACACTTGCTCGAAAGATTTGAGATGAATCTTCGGATGTAGGCCAATCTTCCCTGGAGGCCCCTCAATTCTTTGAGGTTCCGGGGTGGTTGGAGCTCTTGAATGGCTTGCACCTTGTCGGGGTCAATTTGGATCCCTTTTGTCGTGACGACGAAGCCAAGGAATTTCCCGCTAGCCATCCCTAGGAATGACTTAGTGGGATTCATCTTGAGTTGATGAGTCCTCATGAGTTCGAACATCGTCCTCAGATCTTGGAGGTGGTCGCCTTTGTGGCGACTCTTCACGACCAGATCGTCCACGTAGCATTCCACCGTCTTTCGCAGATGCTCCCGAAAGATTATACTCATGGCGCGTTGATAGGTTGCACCGGCGTTCTTGAGTCCAAAAGGCATAACGGTGTAGCAGTACACCCCCATAGGAGTTCTGAACGCGGTGTGTTTCTCGTCCTCGGGGTGCATTTTGATTTGATTGTACCCCGAGAAACCGTCCATGAAGGACATCCTCTCAAATCTACACGTGTTGTCGATGATGACATCCGTGATGGGCAGGGGGAACTCGTCTTTTGGGCACGCAGAGTTGAGGTCTCTGAAATCGATGCAGATGCGGATCTTACCGTTTTTCTTCAGCACTGGAACAATGTTAGCCACCCAGTCGGGGTGCTGTTCCTCTCTGATGAAGCCGAATTCGATGAGCTTCTTTACTTCGGCCTCGATCGCCTCCATGATCTGGGGGCGAAACCGCCTTTGCTGCTGCTTGACTGGCTTGGCGTCTAGGCTGATGTTGAGGCGGTGTGTGGCGATCCGCGGATCCAAGCCAGGCATGTCCTCATAATTCCATGTGAAGACGTCGATGTATTCCCGTATGAGGGCAATGAGGTCCTCCTTTTCTTGAGGAGGCAGGATACCACTAATGAATATGGGCTTGGGACTCTCGTCAGCGCCCATATTCACTTGGAGGATTTTGTCCTCGGTGGGCGGTTCCCTTTGCTCGAAGCGACTACTCCACTGGGCGTTAACGTGGCGATCCCACGTCTCGTCATAGAGTGGAAGTTGTTTATCTGTCGCCATTTCGGCGGGATCCATCGTAGCCATGTTGATTGTAAGGCTGTCGAACAGCTCCCTCACGCTGATATCCGAGTCCCACGCCGAGGTAACCGATGATTGGTCCCCCGAGCATGCATAGTCGGAATCTTCGTTGACACAGAAATACAGTTCTGACGAGGAGGAGGAGTAGCCTAAACCTCTCCTAGTCCGGTTGAAATAATTCGAGGGTTTCCCCTTAGGTACGTAAGCAGGTCGGATGACCGTCTTGCGTCCTCGGCCGTAATTGAGGCCTTCCAGACGAGTGAGGTCGTATCCCATGTCGCTCATCATGCGTCTCGCAATTCGACTGTATTGCAAAAACTGGGGTGCTGGGTCTTCGTCTTCGGACTCGTCCCAGAGCGTGCGCAAGGGGCGATCGATCCGGCCGAAAATAATATCTTTTCGATATTTATTTCGGGCCGGCACAACAAATACAGCTCGTGATGAGTCAATCGGCTGCCCCCTCGCGGCATACAACGAGCGTACCGGAGTGTGCATGGATGGATCTTGGTAGAGCTCCGACCATAGGTCGTTGGGTTCATCATCCTCAGACGTAGAACAAGACGACACATAAGCAAAGTTGGATTTTTCATTGACGACAATCTTTCCCGCCTGAACAGCGTTGGTTACACGATGACTCTCATAACCAATTACAATTGACTCGAAATCGTTTAAGATTAGATTGTCGCCGTACTCAGGCTCGCTGTCCGCCTCGTTGCCGCTTTCCGGCTCCTCAATCGGCAGTTCGACGGGGTCTTGATACAGCAGAGAGTCGGTGAAATAGTTTTCAATGCCTTTAAAGGGCTGTCTGTCGGCCACTACAGTCTTCACACGCTCATAGTCGTCCACGTACTTCAAGCATTGATGAAGGGTGGATGGGACTATTCGGTTGCCATTGATCCACAGGCGTCCTAGGAGCATGTTGTAGGAAGGCTCGGCATCGATGACATAGCAGGTCACCTCCGTCTTCATGTCGCCTATGCGGCATTTCAGGCGGATTTTGCCCAGGGGCCGTGTCCCTGTGGCGTTAAAGCCAAAAATGGTAGTGGTGGTCGAGGACAGGCGCTTTGGCGGTATCCCCAGGTGTTTAATTAATTTCAGGGGCATAATGCTCAACGCAGAACCCGGGTCGACTTGGATCCGGTCCACCCTCGCCGAGCCGACATATCCCGTGAAATACAGGGGTCGATCATGCGATGTGCTCTTGATGAGCATGTCCTCGGGGGTGAAAGTGATGCACGAGACCCGCCTCTCGGAGACTTGGCAGCAAGTCGTGCATTCTCGTTCCGCCTCCGTCTCTTTCGAGAAGTGGGTTGAGAACGCCTCTGAGTCCGCCAGCACCTCTTGCAGGGCTTCGCGAGTGGACCTGGACAACCGGAGGAGGTCGTACATGGTGATTCGCGCCGGGATGCTTTTCAACTGTGCGAGCACGTTGAACCGGAAGGGTTGGCGACTTGAGCTGGGTGCATCTGGATTGGGAGGGGTTGTGGCGGTTGGCCTCGCGGGAGGTCTTACCGCGTTTTCTACCCTCGCGGGATATTCTTTGGCGAAATCCCTTCCCGTCCTCGTGGCGAAGACGTTGGCGTCCTCCTCTGAATCGGTCAAGGCGGCTACTACTATGTCATTTGTGTCTGGGGTGGCATAGATGACGTTGTAGTGTTTTCTCCTTGCTTCCTTCGGAGACTTTGTAGTCCACTGTTCATCATTGAGGAGATCTGGGTGAACCCACATTATCTGCCCCGATGGCAGGGTCTGCGGGACTAAGATTTTCTCTCGCTGGTTGTGAGGATCGTCATTGGTGATCTTCAGAATCGCTTTAGGGATAGGAACTACCCCCGCCGGAGCTTGACTTCGGGGAGATTTGTCCCAAAGCTCAAGGTGATCATGTTTGTGGTCACTTGCTTCTGGACCTTCTCCTTCTTCAGGACCCCTACGTCGTAAAGGGCCTGGAGTTTGTCCTTGAGGACGTAGCATTTGGTCGTGTGGTGACTGAGGAATCTGTGATAAGCACAGTAGGTCGGGTCACCGGTCTTGTCTGCTTCCTCAGGCTTCATAGCCTCAGGCAGCTTGATTCGACCACTCTTGAGCAGAGTATCGAGCGTTGCCACCACCTGGTCCTCTTTGAAGTCATACTGCCGTGGGGGGCGTTGTTCAAATTGCCTAGGCTTCGGCCTTAGAGCAGTCTTTGGCGTTGGGGCAGAGTCAACAGCCATGATCTCCTTTCCTCTTGTTCGAGGGGGGGTTCTTTGGCACAGCCGGCTCTGCGGCTCCTTTCTTGGGCTGGGGCTCTTCGGCCTCTAGCCTCTTGATCATGTTTTCTACTTGTTCGCCTTGACGAACGAGCTCTTTCCATGTCCGGGTCTCCACCGCGCCTATTTTGGATAGGATGTGGATCGACAGGTTGTTGCGACACATCTCAATCAGTGTCGCCTCAGAAACTTGATCCCAACAGTAGACCGATCGGTTCCGAAATCTTTTCACGAAGTCATTGACCGACTCCGACTTTCGCTGTTTTTCGGCCAAGAGGGTGGCCATCGACACCTCCGTGTCATCGTCGAAGAAGCGAGCCATAAAGAGTCTCTCGACGTCGGCCCATGACTTGATGGTGCCGGCCTCGAGCTTACGGAACCATTCGAACGCCACCCCCTTTAGGGTGCCGATGAATAGTCGCGTAAGAATGGCGTCGTTCCCCGTAAGGAAACCCGTCTGTGCCATGAAATAGTAAATGTGTTGCGAGGGTGAGCCTTTGCCATCGAACTGCACCAGGCTGATCGGTTTGAACTTTGCTGGGTATGGCACCGTATCCCACTCAATGGGGTAGGGGCGGATCACCCCCAGCTTGTTCATGTTTTGCTGAAGTTTCAGCGCATTGAGTTGATCCTGGAACTCGTCGAACCTCTTGTCGCGGGAACCATCC
>BQKN01054763.1:4970-17141 GCA_022839385.1 Asparagus kiusianus | reverse complement strand
TTCTGACAAACAAGAATATTCGGAATTCGAATATTGATTTCTTGCTCATCAGCGACCGGGTTATCCCTAAGAATACCCCGATGTGGTATTCTTCCGGGAACTTCCCGGTACCTCAATTCTTCTGAGGATACTAAGGATAGTATCTCTTCAGAAATTTGCCATTTATTGGCATCATGAGCCGGTCACCATCTTTGGTGACTAGACGATAGGCGCCGTTCGAGTAAACTGTTTCTACCACGAACGGTCCCTCCCATTTGGGTTCAAACTTGCCTTTCTTCTTGGAGTTAAGGATCATAGGACGTTTCTCGGTTAAGACCAAGTCCCCTTCCTTAAAACTCCTTTGTCGAACCTTTTTGTCGAAGGCTCGAGAAATCCTGGCTTGGTAAAACTCAATATGCTGCTGAGCTTCCAGGCGCTTTTCATCGAGCATCTCGAGTTCTTCGAGGCGCTTCTGATGCTGTTCTTCGGTCGTCATCTGGGTTGCAAGAGCGATCCGAAGAGATGGAATTTGGATTTCCAAAGGGAGAACGGCTTCGCATCCGTACACCAATGAGTACGGGGTTGCGCCGGTCGGTGTACGGACCGTAGTACGATAGGCCCATAGAGCTGCTCCGAGCTTATCATCCCAATCCCGCTTGTTATTTCTCACAAGCTTTGATAAGAGCTTTATGATAGTCTTGTTGAAGGCTTCAGCTAACCCGTTTGCTGTGGGGTTATAGGCTGTTGACGAGATGTCCTGAATTTTGAACTTTTCGCAGAACCTTATGAAGGCGTTGCTGATAAATTGAGGACCGTTGTCGTGTATGATTCGTCTCGGAACACCATGCCGGTAAATGATATGGTGCTTGATGAATGCAATGACGTTGCTCGTCTTGACTTCTCTAAGTGGAACTGCTTCAGCCCATTTGGAGAAGTAATCGGTGATCGCCAGGATGAACCGATCGCCTTTGACTGAGGGGGGATTTATAGGACCAACAATGTCCATTCCCCAAGTCTCGAACGGCCACGACGTAACCGAAGGATGTAGATGTTCCGGAGGCTGGTGCATGTAATTAGCGTGTACCTGACACGCGTGACACTTCCGGGCGTATACAATTGCCTCATGCATCATGGAGGGCCAAAAGTATCCCATTCTCCTGATGCGATCATAGAGTTTAGGACCAGGTTGGTGCGCGCCGCACTCTCCTTCATGTGCCTCTTTAAGCACTTCTTCAGCTTCTTTGGTTGATAGACACCGTGCCAACACGCCATCATACCCCCTGCGGTATAGCGTTCGATTCTCTGTATTATAGTAGAATCTTGGAGCTCTTCGTCTGATCGACTCTCTCTCTTTTACGTCTTCTGGCAAGATTCCATGTAAGACGTAGTCGATGATGGGGAACCGCCAATCCCGAGGTTCAAACTCAGCCTGAGTTGTATGCACCTCTTGGACCTCTTCTTCCCTGCCATTTTCATCATAAAGCGGCACTAAAAGTTGGTGCGTTCCTACCGTGACAAATTGTTCTGTCCCGGGTGGCTGTGTCAGAGATACAGCTAAAGCTGCTAACGCATCTGTATAGGTGTTCTGCAAGCGCGGGACGTGCTCGATGAAGAATCCTTCAAACGACTCCGCTAGCTCCACCGCCATCTTGTGGTATGGTAGCAAATCCTGACTTCGGACTTCGTATTCCCCTTGCACTTGTTTGACTATCAGTTGAGAATCACCGAATGCTTCGAGATACTCAACCCCCAGCTCTTTGGCGAAGTTGAGTCCTATAATCAGTGCGTTGTACTCTGCCACGTTATTCGAGCATGGCTCGGTTAATGAGTAGGCTCGAGGCATCACATGTTTTCCTGGGGAAACTAAGACCACTCCAACTCCGGAGGAGACCTTTGAACATCCAGGAGTACCCGCGGTATTAGCTGCTCGTGAAGCACCGTCGAAGTATAAACGCCACACTTGTTGGTGCGAAGTTGCGTTGACCTCGTGGGTTTCATCAGGTAAGTCGTCGTATATCTCGGCGGCGTCCGTAGTTGGATTAGCTGCCAAGAGATCACAGATGGCCTGTCCTTTTACTGACTTCTGCTGTTTGAAGTGCAGATCGTATTGGGACAAGAGTAAAGCCCACTTCGCTAATCGCCAGCTCATGGAAGCCGGTTGAGTCATGAACACTCGGACCGGGTTAACTTTGGAGATGACATATATGGTCTGTCCGACCAAGTAATGCCGCATCTTTTGGATGGCGAACACTAGGGCTAGGCATTCTCTCTCAATCAAGGGATATCGAGATTCCGCGCCCACCATAGTTCGGCTTAAGTAATATACTGCTTGCTCGTGACCGTTATCGTCATCTTGTGCAAGCAATGCACTTAATGAGTGGCTCGTCGCCTTGACATAAATCAAAAACGGCTTGCCCGATTTCGGTGCAACGAGTACGGGAGGTTTCGAGAGATATTCTTTAATGCTCTCGAATGCCTTTTGACAAGCATCGTCCCATACGAATGACACGCCCTTCTTTGTGAGCCTGGAGAATGGTTGGCATTTCCCCGAAAGGTTTGAGATAAACCGACGGATATAAGCCAATCGCCCTTGCAGTCCTCTGAGCTCCTTGAGGTTCCTCGGAGGTTGCAATTCATTGATCGCCTTTACTTTGTCCGGATCAATGTGAATACCTTTGGTGGTGACGACGAACCCCAGGAATTTTCCACTAGCCATTCCGAGGAAAGACTTGGTGGGATTCATCTTCAACTGATGGGCCCGCATCAAGTCGAACATGGTCTTCAAGTCTTTGATGTGATCATTTTTATCACGACTTTTCACGACCAAATCGTCCACGTAGCATTCGACGGTCTTTCGGAGATGTTCTTGAAAGATCTTTGACATAGCTCGCTGATACGTAGCACCTGCATTCTTCAAGCCGAAGGGCATGACTGTGTAACAGAATACGCCGAGAGGTGTTCGGAACGCGGTGTGCTTTTCATCATCTGGATGCATCTTTATCTGGTTGTAACCAGAGAAACCATCCATAAAGGACATCCTCTCAAACCCACACGTGTTGTCAATGATAACATCCGTGATGGGGAGAGGAAAGTCATCTTTTGGGCAAGCAGCATTGAGGTCCCTGAAGTCGATGCATATCCGGATCTTCCCGTTCTTCTTCAGAACCGGGACAATATTGGCAAGCCATTCGGGATGTTGTTCCTCTCGGATGAATCCCGAATCGACGAGCTTTTTGACTTCAGCTTCGATTGCTTCCATCATTTGCGGACGAAACCGTCGTTGTTGTTGTTTGACTGGTTTGACATCCGGCTTAATGTTGAGACGATGCACTGCTACGTTTGGGTCGAGACCTGGCATGTCTTCATAATTCCAGGCGAATACGTCGATGTACTCCCGGATAAGAGAAATCAACTCTTCCTTCTCTTCAGGTGAGAGGCTATCGCTGATGAATATTGGCTTCGGATTTTCTTTGCTGCCCATATTCACCTGAACGACTTGGTCTTCGGTAGGAGGCTCTCTCTGCTCGAACCGGTCGCCATACTGCATGCTTAAGTGATGAACCCACGGGTCTTCCCATGTCGGCATCTCATCATCTTCTTCTATTGTCGTTGGATCAACCGTGACCATATTCGACATTAGCTTCTTAAACACCTCACCAAGACTAGTGTCGGAATCCCAACCCGAAGAGTCGGAAGAATATCCCTTCCTAGTCTTGTTAGCAATTTGGTCAATGATTTGCCAACCACACTCCTCATCTGACGAGACATAGCCTAGACCTCTTTTGTGGCGGTAGTAATTATCGGGTTTTCCCTTCGGTACATAGGCCATCCGGGGTGGAACCCGTGGACCTCGACCAAAGAAAAGACCCTCTCCGATCTTGAAGTCATAGCCATGCATTTCCATCATGTTGCGCGCTTTCGCATCGTATCTGGATAAATGACGGGCTGGTTTATCGTCGTCGTCTTCCTCTTCCATGAAGTGGTTGGGTATCGGAGATGCTCTTCCTTTGCCGTAGACAACCTCCTTTCCACCCCCAATCCCTGCGGGGATGATGAGTGTTGTTCCGCAAGGGTCGCGTACCTGCTTCTTCGTCAAACAAAATGATTGAAGAGGCATATATAAATCAGGGTTAGCATAGAGTTCATTAGTGATATCATCGAGACCCGTCGAGTACTCTAAATCATCGTTTATTGATAGTTCTTCGGCAAGTTGCCAATTACAACTATCTTCCGATGATTCATCATCGTCAAGATTGATTACAACGGGTACAATGTCGTTTAAAACAAAACCGCCATCATAATCAAGCCCTGGTTCGGTATCAGCTTCATCTCCGCTGTCCGTTCCTTGGGCCGATGGTTCAGTATCGGATTCAGCGCCGTATAAAAGGGAATCGGTGAAATAATTCTCCAATCCCTTGAACGGTTGCTTATCCGCGACCACCGTCTTGACTTTATTATCTGTGCCTACATATTTAAGGCACTGATGTAGAGTTGACGGGACTATAAGGTTACCGTGGATCCAAGGCCGACCCAACAGCAAATTATAGGAAGTTTCCGCGTCAATCACATAGCATGTGACCTCCGACTTCAAATCCCCGATCTGGCACTTAATTCGGATCTTCCCCAAGGGCCTAGACCCGCTGGTGTTGAACCCGTAAATCGTCGTGCCAGTGGACGCTAATTTGCTAGTCGGGATTCCGAGATGATGCATCAATCGGAATGGCATGATGCTAACAGCGGAACCCGGATCGACTTGGATCCGGTTGACAACGCTGGAGCCAATGTGCCCGGTGAAGTACAAGGGCCTATCATGATTGGAGTTCTTTGTCTGCATGTCTTCTTTGGTGAAAGAGATGCAGGGGAAGTGATGTGCCGCCAGATTGCAATGCTGAGCTGACGACTCCGGTTCTTCGGAAGATGGTTTGATCCGAGTCAAGAAGGCTTCGGAATCACTCAAGGCTTCTTGTAGTGCCTTCCGTGTATCCTTCGACAATCGCAGCAACTCGTATAGAGTTATCCTGGCCGGGATGTTGGCCAATTGCGCCATAATGTCGAAATGGGGCTGAGAGCTTGCATTCCCCGGTTTGTCTCGTCCAATTGGATTATTGAATCGAGACGGCCTCGGGTTCTGAGCTTCTTGACGTACGGGCTCTTTTCCCTTATCCTTCTGTGGGATCCTCTCCGTCGCCACTGCAGGTGTTGGGGGAATTGCTGAAATTCCCAACTCTGCCAGCGTCTTGGAAGGTGGGGTTTTGGTACCCAATTGCTCAGTAGCCTCTGGATACTTGAAGTGATATTCGTTCCCGCTTCGGGTTGCAAAAGCTTCTTGCTCGTCCTCGGAAAGTGGGAAGGTTGTAATTTTGTCATCATCCACCCCCGGTATAGCAGAGGCACCGTAGCACGATTTGCCCTTCCTCTTCGACTTCTTCTTGTTCTTTGTGGAAGAGGTCCTGGCCCACTGTTCATCTGCGATCAAGTCCGGATGAACCCATAAGATCTCGCCATTTGGGGCTGTGTGTGGCACAAGCCCTTTCTGACGCTGTTGGTGCGGATCATCGTTCACCGTCTTCACCGCCGCTTTGATCACCGACTCGTGTTGGAACCAACTCGAGGGTACAGATCCAAAGCTAATGGATACGGTGTTTGCGCCCACCTTTTTCTCCTTGGGCTGTTTCATTGTGATGACCCCAACATCGATCAGGGCCTGAATCTTGTCCTTGAGAGCGTAGCACACCTTGGTGGGATGGTGCACCGCTTGGTGGAATGCGCAATATTTCGGATCATTGACCCTCTTGGCCTCTTCCTGATCCTGAATTGGCGGCAGTTTGATCTTGTTGTTCTCGACCAAGTACTTGAAGATACCGGGGATTTCATCTTCTTTGAACGAGTAAACCTTTGGGAACCTCGGCTCCCCAACCTTTTGCTTCTGGGGCTGCTGTTGCCACCTGGGTTGTTGAGGCGCCCTCTGCTGCTGCTGTTGCGGCTGCTGAGGCTGTTGAGGCTGTTGCGGCTGTGCTTGCACCTCAAAGACTTGATTTGCGACGACCGCATTCGCATGCGCCTTCCCTTTACCCTTGGGGGTAAAATTTGGTTGCGGGGCGTTGTTGGGTATTTGTCCCCTCTCCGCTTTCTTCCTCTTGAGGAATCGTTCGGCTCGCTCTCCCCGCATCTTCAAATCCTTCCAGGTTTTGGACGGCGCCATTCCCATGGCTTCAAGGATATCGAGCGTGAGGTTGTTGTGGCAAGTCTCGAGGATGAAATCCTCGCTGACCGGATCCCTGCAATTCATGGCTTTGTTCCGGAACCTCTTCACGAAGTTTTCAACCGTCTCGCCGTTCTTTTGCTTTTCATCGAACAGCGTACCGATTGAAACCTCGGTGTCATCATCAAAGAAGTTGGTTAAAAACATGTCCTCCATGTCGTCCCAGCCGTTGATACTCCCAGGCTTGAGACGGCGGTACCAATCGAAGGCAGCTCCGCGAAGAGTGCCGACGAATGACCGCACCATGAGGGGCTCATTTCCGGAAATGATTCCTAAATGAGACTTGAAATAGATTAAATGTTGGGTAGGGGAACCCTTCCCATCAAACGGCGTAAAGTTAATCAAATTAAACTTTGCCGGATATGGGATCGATTCCCACTCCCTTGGATAGGGGCAGGGTATACCAGACCTTTTTACCTCCTGAGCATTCATCAATGCATTGATCTTGCTCTCCAGGTCTTTCATCTTCCTGTCCTCACTCGTCTCGGTCTTCGAGTGACTTCTGGGAGAGGGGGCGTGGTCCTCTTGGGCATTATCTTCTGCGGGACCACCCCCAGTGCTGGTGTTGACAGGAGGAACGTTGACATTATCCCCTTCCCGTTCATGCTCCTCCGGATTGCGTTGACTCGGTTCTCCTTGGTGAGCCGTCATCGCTGCGATCTGTTGATCGTGCATCTCCCTCATTCGCTGCATGGCCATCTCCATTTCAAATTTGAAGCTCTCCTTTTGCTTGGCTAGGGCTTCCTCAAGTATCTTCGACATTTGCTCGGCGCTGATCATGAGCGATTCATAAGGTTGGCCTGCACTTGAAGCCGTGTCATCGGATGCGACGGCGGAGCACATATCAGAATCAGCATCGGATTCCTCTTCTTCTAGGGAAAGTCCCTTATGTACTCTTGGGTAATTGTTTCGTTTGATGGTTCCCGACCGTAGCCACGTCATGCATCGGGATGCCTCGGCAAGCTGATCCAAGTTGAGACGTGGTGTTGATCCCCCTCTGCCGGTCATGTTGACTGACACTTTTGAGTACTCATCCTCTCGGCGGAGCGATTTCTTCTTGTGGAAACGCTTCGTCTTGGAGAGTCTCTTGAACACTGAGATTCTTGTTGGGGTCTGATCACAGCAACACTCGGACAGCACTGCCTTGATAATGTTGGCACACGGGCAGTGGGACTCCTGCACGTACCTCTTTCGAGATTTTTCCACACCCCCAACCTTGTAGTACAGCTCATCAGCTTGATAGCTGGAGCAACCTACGGAGTGCTGGTGGATGTCCCTCGGTATAACACGCTCATCTTCAGACGAGTGTGTTTCCCTTTGGGAATGCAAAAAATGGTTAGATTTTTCAAGAGTGGCCCGTTCGACTTTACGCTTTTGGGAGCGTAGAAATCGAACGGGCTCTTTCAGTTCGGCTCGCAATTCAGTGCGGCCGGTGATAGGGGCTTTCCCTTTGTCAATATTCTTGGGGGGATTGATTCCACCCCCAGTCTGGATTTTAGTTTGGGGACCTTTCAATGGTCCCAGCCGTTCTTTGACGGGTATTCTGCCTCGGTTCTCCGGTAAGGGACCGAGGCGACTCGCCAAAGGAACCTGGGATCTTGAATGATCCCCTTTTTTACCTGGCCCTGTTGAGGGTGCCGGTACAGGAGGAGTAGGCTCTGATTTGGTTGAACTCTGGGCGACAATCTTGCCCTTCTTGGTTTGAGGTGTTGGGTTTGCCTTGGGCACCCACACCGATTTGCTCTTGGACGGCGTTTTGACCGCCGTTTCTTGCTGCATCTCCTCTGCCTTCTTTAGGAGGAGCCGGGCTTGTGCGAGTAGGGCACGGCGCTTCTTGATTCGCTCCTCGAGCGTGGAGCGGTTCCTTTTGACTCGGATCCACTCGTTTGCTTCTGATTTGGAGGGGAGGTTGATTGCTTGCCGTTGCTCTTGCCGCTGCCTCGACTTCAGATCTTCTGCATAGCGCACTCCATCTTTGGACTCCTTGGCCTTGGCGAGCTGTTGAGCAAGACGTTGACGACGCCTTTGGAGCGCTCTCTTTGATGGAGTTGGAGCAGCATCACCTGTCGCCTTTGTGGCGGTTGCGAGGGCCGGATCTACAGCCTTAACCACGCTGATCGACGCGGGGCCGTTGCGTGGTACGGGCGTAGTGGCAGCGATGGCGGAGTCTCGGATTGAGGAGTTGGAGATCCCGCGAGCCCTTTTGGGAGATGAGTTCCTCCTGCGCCGGTGCGGAGAGGCAGATCTGGAGGAGGAGGAGGAGAGGTACTCTTCGAACTTCTTCTGATCGAACTCGTATTCGATATCTTCATTCACCCGGATCTTGAAGGCCGGTTGCGTCACCCCGATCTCGGCAGCGAGGTCGGCGGCTCCCACTGTGGTCGCCAGCTTGTTTCCGGTAAAAGTTGCTGTTTTCATTGATGTTCTCTTTTTTTCGAGATCTGTTACAACTTCAAGCGTTACAACAGAGTTTAAATGAAAACAAAAGATTACAACTCAAACGAAAATAAACACGAGAGCCCGGTTTGGTACGGTCTCGCTTGCGTGGGTTGTTGGCCTGTGACGGGGACGTCGATGTCCGTGGACCGCCGACTCTTCAAGATCCTTGCCGGTAAAATCCGGCAGAGTTTCGTCTATCCGCGTAGGATATAGAAACAAAACCTCGTCGATCCGCGCAAGATCTAGAGGTTATAAGCGTATATCTCGGCTAAAACGAGATAATAGCTCTTCTTAGTGTCACCGCAAAGGAGCAACACTAAGGATCAGAGAGGGGGGGTGAATGAACCTTGATGAAGAATTCTGACTCCTCACTCCAGCAGGGCTTCGCCGCTTCCAAACTCTGGAATTTCAGATCTCGAGGATAATCCCAAGACCGGAAATTCTTCTTCCAAAGCTAAATCAGCGCCAAAATCAAGAGCCCCTCACAAAGGAGGACTAGGGGGCTATTTATAGCCAAAAGGAGAGAGGGGGGGGGGCTGATATGGACACCCCAAGAGGAGAGACACCCCCTAGGGGTGTCCTGGCCAAGGCCGGGACACCCCCCATGGGGTGTCTCGGCCAAGGCCGAGACACCCCCATGGGGGTGTCTCGGCTGTGGCCGAGACACCCCTGGGGGGGTGTCTCGGTCATTGGTCGAGACAACCCCTTGGGGGTGTCTCGAGCCGGCCAAGACACGTTCGTGTGTCCCTGGTTCAGCCCGGGGCTGTGCCGTTGTCCTGCCGTTGTCCCGCCGTTGACTCGCCGTTGACTTTTCGTCCGAACTCGGATTTGGGTGATTTCGGATGCGTTGGAATCGTGACGGCGAGCTCTGTAGGCCCCGATGGTTGGATTATCTGTGGGGTGATCGAGGCGCAGCGGGCGTTGGTCTGATTGCAGTGATAGCGGGGTTTTCGGTCAACCCGTATCCTCGTGATTCTGACATTCTGTCGGCTCACGTAATCCGTCGGTTTGCTTCAGTCGCTCACCGGCGTCATTTGAGCTCTTGTGAACCGGGTAGTGACGTTCGATCGCCGCTCGTTGACACCGAGCTATGTTCGGGGACCTATCGGCAATTTTCGATGCCTACAGATACCCCCTCCAAAGTTTTTCGGACTCGTTTCTTTTATAGAAGAGCCCGGAATACTTTGGATATGATTGGTCCAGCCTTCAGTCGGCCTAAGGGACCTGTGGTTTGCTTCAACTCTCGGCTCTTTCGATCTTCGGTTTATCCGGTGCTTTGTCGAATAACCGAAGTTGTTCCGGCGCTGCGTTTATCGCCTGGCCGTCGTCGGAGTCTCGAGTTTACAGCTGGTGGGTTGAGTTTGGCTCGTGTCATTGAATTGACTTTCGAACTTGCTACCCCTGTCACATCGTGTTGACTTGGGGTTTTGGCTCACTGTGAGTTGACTTTTTGTCGCAACGCGCTGTCCGGCGTTGACCTAGGGCTACGCGTTGACCGGCGTCCACCTTAGGGTTTCAGAACCGCGTGGGTTGACTTTTGTCATCAAGGGTTGACTTTTGTCGCCACGTGTTGACTTTTGTCGCAACGCGCTGTCCGGCGTTGACCTAAGGCTACGCGTTGACCGGCGTCCGCCTTAGGGTTTCAGAACCGCTTGGGTTGACTTTCGTCGCTACGTGTTGACTTTCGTCGCCACGTGTTGACTTTTGTCGCAACGCGCTGTCCGGCGTTGACCTAGGGCTACGCGTTGACCGGCGTCCGCCTTAGGGTTTCAGAACCGCTTGGGTTGACTTTTGTCCTCACGTGTTGACTCTCGTCGCCACGTGTTGATTTTTGTCGCAACGCGCTGTCCGGCGTTGACCTAAGGTTACGCGTTGACCGGCGTCCACCTTAGGGTTTCAGAACCGCTTGGGTTGACTTTTGTCGTCACGTGTTGACTTTCGTCGTCACGTGTTGACTTGCGGAATCCATCCATATCTTCAACCGTCGGCGAAGAATGTATATTTTCAGAGATAGGGGGGTTGAAAATCCATTCGAGGAATCAGAAAATCCCTCGGGGGAGCAAAACGCCGCGCAGGAGGTCAACACCCGGGTAAAATACCCCAGGGTGCCTCGGCATTGCCGAGACACCCATGGGGTGTCTTGTAATATGTGGTCCCCCCTTCCCATTTGTCCTCTTGTGCATTTGTACATGGTCCCCCCCTCTCCTCCTTCATTTGAATTTCAAAAGAGAGAAGGCCTTCCCCCAAAACCGAACCCCTCCCCCTCATTTTCGGTTTTCTCCTTCTTCCTCCATAAACACACTTCCTCCATTGAAGAACCCATCGATCCTTGGAGAGATTTGGATATTTGGCGGGTACCCATTTGTCGGAATCGCATCCTCTCCCAAACGAGGGCTTCAACTTGCGTTTCCGAGCCCGGAGGAGTCTTGGGTAAGATCCCTCTTCCATCCTCCTATTCCTTTTAAAATTTGCATTCTTATGCTTGCAAATAGGCTAGGGGTTATGTATGTAATATACTTTGGGGGGTTTATTGCAAAGAGCCGAAAATTTTGGGGGTTTTTGTGCAAGATGGGTGATAGCCGAAATTTGAGGGGCTTATTCGCAAAATGTGGCTGAAATTTTGTGGGGGTTTTTGTGCAAACATGAATTGAAATTCGGGATTAGGGTTCATGTTTGCTTCCTCAAGAAATGGGGGTGTTTTGTGCAAGGAGACCAAAGGAATTGTTTGGAGGGGTTTATTTGCAAAACAGCCCATATAATTTTCTGGGGTCTAATTTGCAAAATAACCACGAATTTGGGGCTGAAATCCTCTGAGTGTAAACCCCATACCCTTGCTCGAATTTTTGGTAAAGGCACGTGGATGCAAAAACCAAAAGTTCGAGGAGGGGCTTTTATGTAAAATTGACCAAATTTTGCAAAAGGACTTATTTGCAAAATTTGATCAGAGTTATAGGGTACCGGGATGTTAGATGATCAAGTATGATGACCATGACCCGAGTCACACGTGTCCTTGACCTGAATTTGGCCTTGAGCACGGGGGGGGGGGGGGTATTTTGGGTATTTCGCCAAAATTTATCGCGAAACGACGATTATCGTTTTGCGTGCACGAAATTCGTAGGTTTAATTAGACTTTAACTGTAAAATCCTATTTGTTTATAGGATTTCACGTCTAAGTGCTTAATTTCCCCTTTTTCGATATTTCGTGTATTATATGTTGTACCTGATGTACTGCTCTTCACTGCAGATTTGTGATGTCTTCCCGTCGTGCTCAGCTTTCCAGGAGTCGCTCCCGCTCGCAGCACAGCGAGGAGGAGGCTCCCGCTGTATCTTCTTCAGCGGCTTCTTTTTATGGGGGTGAGGATTCTGATTTCCTGTATCCCGGATTGACCTCTCGCGGGTCATGAAGGAAGAACCGATACCCCTCGCGCGGGGGTTAAGGTCTGTATCCCGGATTGACCTCTCGCGGGTTATGAAGGAAGAGCCGATACCCC
>BQKN01054762.1:0-16118 GCA_022839385.1 Asparagus kiusianus | reverse complement strand
TCGAAGTTGTAACAGATATCAAAGTAATGAAAACAGCAACTTTTACCAGAAACAAGCTGGCGACCACAGTGGGAGCCGCCGACCTCGCTGCCGAGATCGGAGTGACGCAACCGGCCTTCAAGATCCGGGTGAATGAAGAGATCGAATACGAGTTCGATCAGAAGAAGTTCGAAGAGTACCTCTCCTCCTCCTCCTCCAGATCCGCCTCTCCGCAACGGCGTAGAAAGAACTCATCTCCCAAAAGGGCTCGCGGGATCTCCAACTCCTCAATCCGAGACTCCGCCATCGCTGCCACTACGCCCGTACCACGCAACGGCCCCGCGTCGATCAGCGTGGTTAAGGCTGTAGATTCGGCCCTCACAACCGCCACAAAGGCGATAGGTGATGCTGCTCCAACTCCATCAAAGAGAGCGATCCAAAGACGCCGCCAACGCCTCGCTCAACAGCTCGCCAGGGCTAAGGAGTCCAAAGATGGAGTGCGCTATGCAGAGGACCTGAAGTCGAGGCAGCGACAAGAGCAACGGCAAGCAATCAACCTCCCCTCCCAATCAGGAGCGAGTGAGTGGATCCGCGTCAAGAGGAACCGCTCCACGCTCGCGGAGCGAATCAAGAAGCGCCGTGCTCTACTTGCACATGCCCGGCTCCTCCTAAAGAAGGCAGAGGAGATGCAGCAAGAAACGGCGGTCAAAACGCCATCCAAAAGCAAGCTGGTGTGGGTTCCTAAATCGACACCAACACTTCCAACCAAGAAGGGCAAGATTATCGCCCAGAGTTCAACCAAACCAGAGCCTACTCCTCCCGTACCGGCACCCTCAACAGGGCAAGGTAAAAAAAGGGATCATTCAAGATCCCAGGTTCCTTTGACGAGTCGCCTCGGTCCCTTACCGGAGAACCGAGGCAGAATACCCGTCAAAGAACGGCTGGGACCATTGAAAGGTCCCCAAATTAAAATCCAGACTGGGGGTGGAATCAATCCCCCCAAGAATATTGACAAAGGGAAAGCCCCTATCACCGACCGCACTGAATTGCGAGTCGAGCTGAAAGAGCCCGTTCGGTTTCTACGCTCTCAAAAGCGTAAAATTGAACGGGCCACTCTTGAAAAATCTAACCAATTTTTGCATTCCCAAAGGGAAACACACTCGTCTGAGGATGAGCGTATTATACCGAGGGACATCCACCAGCACTCCGTAGGTTGCTCCAGCTATCAAGCTGATGAGCTGTACTACAGGGCTGGGGGTGTGGAAAAATCTCGAAAGAGGTACATGCAGGAGTCCCACTGCCCATGTGCCAACATTATCAAGGCGGTGCTGTCCGAGTGTTGCTGTGCTCAAACCCCAACAAGAATCTCGGTGTTCGAGAGACTCTCCAAGCCGAAGCGTTTCCACAAGAAGAAATCGCTCCGCCGAGAGGATGAATACTCAAAAGTGTCAGTCAACATGACCGGCAGAGGGGGATCAACACCACGTCTCAACTTGGATCAGCTTGCCGAGGCATCCCGATGCATGACATGGTTGCGGTCGGGAACCATCAAACGAAACAATTACCCAAGAGTACACAAGGGACTTTCCCTAGAAGAGGAGGAATCCGATGCTGATTCTGATACCTGCTCCGCCGTCGCATCCGACGACACAACTTCGAGTGTGGGCCAGCCTTATGAATCGCTCATGATCAGCGCCGAACAAGTGTCGAAGATACTTGAAGAAGCCCTGGCCAAGCAGAAGGAGAGCTTCAAATTTGAAATGGAGATGGCCATGCAGCGAATGAGGGAGATGCACGACCAACAGATCGCGGCGATGACGGTTCACCAAGGAGAACCGAGCCAACGCAATCCAGAGGAGCATGAGCGGGAAGCGGATAATGTCAACATTCCTCCCATCAATACCAACACTGGGGGTGGTCCCGCAGAAGATAATGCAAAAGAGGACCACGCCGCCTCTCCCAGAAGCCACTCGAAGACCGAGACGATTGAGGACAGGAAGATGAGAGACCTGGAGAGCAAGATCAATGCATTGATGAATGCTCAGGAGGTAAAAAGATCCGGTATACCCTGCCCATATCCAAGGGAGTGGGAATCGATCCCATATCCGGCAAAGTTCAATTTAATTAACTTTACGCCGTTTGACGGGAAGGGTTCCCCTACCCAGCATTTAATCTACTTCAAGTCTCATTTAGGAATCATTTCCGGAAATGAGCCCCTCATGGTGCGGTCATTCGTCGGCACTCTTCGCGGAGCTGCCTTCGATTGGTACCGCCGTCTCAAGCCTGGGAGTATCAATGGCTGGGATGACATGGAGGACATGTTCCTAACAAACTTCTTTGATGATGACACCGAGGTTTCAATCGGTACGCTGTTCGATGAAAAGCAAAAGAACGGCGAGACGGTTGAAAACTTCGTGAAGAGGTTCCGGAACAAAGCTATGAATTGCAGGGATCCGGTTAGCGAGGATTTCATCCTTGAGACTTGCCACAACAATTTGACGCTCGACATCCTTGAAGCCATGGGAATGGCGCCATCTAAAACTTGGAAGGATTTGAAGATGCGGGGAGAAAGAGCCGAGCGATTCCTCAAGAGGAAAAAGGCAGAGAGGGGACAAATACCCAATAATGCCCCGCAACCAAATTTTACCCCCAAGGGTAAAGGGAAGGCGCATGCGAATGCGGTGGTCGCAAATCAAGTCTTTGAAGTGCAAGCACAACCGCAACAGCAGCCACAGCCGCAGCAGCCGCAGCAGCAGCAACAGAGGGCGCCTCAACAACCCAGGTGGCAACAGCAGCCCCAGAAACAAAAGGTTGGAGAGCCGAGGTTCCCAAAAGTCTACTCATTCAAAGAGGATGAAATCCCGGGTATTTTCAAATACCTCGTGGAGAACAACAAGATCAAGCTGCCGCCAATTCAGGATCAAGAAGATGCCAAGAGGGTCAACGATCCAAAATATTGCGCATTCCACCGAGCGGTGCACCATCCTACCAAGGTATGCTACGCTCTCAAGGACAAGATTCAGGCCCTGATCGATGTTGGGGTCATCACTATGAAACAGCCCAAAGAGAAGAAGGTGGGCGCAAATACCGTGTCCATTAGCTTTGGATCTGTTCCCTCGAGTTGGTTCCAACACGAGTCAGTGATCAAAGCGGCGGTGAAGACAGTGAACGATGATCCACACCAGCAGCGCCAGAAAGGGCTTGTGCCACACACAGCCCCAAATGGCGAGATCTTGTGGGTTCATCCGGACTTGATCGCAGATGAACAGTGGGCCGGGACCTCTTCCACAAAGAACAAGAAGAAGTCGAAGAGGAAGGGCAAATCCTGTTCTGGGGCCTCTGCTATACCGGGGGTGGATGATGACAAAATTCCAACCTTCCCACTTTCTGAGGATGAGCAGGAAGCCTTTGCGACTCGAAGCGGGAACGAATATCACTTCAAGTATCCGGATGCTACTGAGCAATTGGGTACCAAAACCCCACCTTCCAAGACGCTGGCAGAGTTGGGAATTTCAGCAATTCCCCCAACACCTGCGGTGGCGACGGAGAGAATCCCACAGAAGGATAAGGGAAAAGAGCCCGTACGTCAAGAAGCCCAGAACCCGAGGCCGTCTCGATTCAATAATCCAATTGGACGAGACAAACCGGGGAATGCAAGCTCTCAGCCCCATTTCGACATTATGGCGCAATTGGCCAACATCCCGGCCAGGATAACTCTATACGAGTTGCTGCGATTGTCAAAGGATACACGGAAGGCACTACAAGAAGCCTTGAGTGATTCCGAAGCCTTCTTGACTCGGATCAAACCATCTTCCGAAAAGCCGGAGTCGTCAGCTCAGCATTGCAATCTGGCGGCACATCACTTCCCCTGCATCTCTTTCACCAAAGAAGACATGCAGACAAAGAACTCCAATCATGATAGGCCGTTGTACTTCACTGGGCATATCGGCTCCAGCGTTGTCAACCGGATCCAAGTCGATCCGGGTTCCGCTGTGAGCATCATGCCATTCCGATTGATGCATCATCTCGGAATCCCGACTAGCAAATTAGCGTCCACTGGCACGACGATCTACGGATTCAATACCAGCGGGTCTAGGCCCTTGGGGAAGATCCGAGTTAAGTGCCAGATCGGGGATTTGAAGTCGGAGGTCACATGCTATGTGATTGACGCGGAAACATCCTATAATTTACTGTTGGGTCGACCTTGGATCCACGGTAACCTTATAGTCCCGTCAACTCTACATCAGTGCTTCAAATATGTGGGCACAGATAATGAAGTCAAGACGGTGGTCGCGGATAAGCAACCGTTCAAGGGATTGGAGAATTACTTCACCGATTCCCTTTTATACGGCGCTGAATCCGATACTGAACCATCGGCCCAAGGAACGGACAGCGGTGATGAAGCTGATACCGAACCAGGGCTTGATTACGATGGCGGTTTTGTTTTGAACGACATTGTACCCATTGTAATCAATCTTGACGATGATGAATCATCGGAAGATAGTTGTAATTGGCAACTTGCCGAAGAACTATCAATAAACGATGATTTAAAGTACTCGACGGATCTCGATGATATCACTAACGAACTCTATGCTAACCCTGATTTATATATGCCTCTTCAATCATTTTGTTTGATGAAGAAGCAGGTACACAACCCTTGCGGAACAACGCTTATCATCCCCGCAGGGATTGGGGGTGGAAAGGAGGTCGTCTACGGCAAAGGAAGAGCATCTCCGATACCCGACCACTTCATGGAGGAGGAAGACGACGATGATAAACCAGCCCGTCATCTATCCAAATACGATGCGAAAGCGAGCAACATGATGGAAATGCACGGCTATGACTTCAAGATCGGAGAGGGTCTTTTCTTTGGTCGAGGTCCACGGGTTCCACCCCGGATGGCCTATGTACCGAAGGGAAAACCCGATAATTACTATCGCCACAAAAGAGGTCTAGGCTATGTCTCATCGGATGAGGAATGTGGCTGGCAAATCATTGACCAAATTGCTAACAAAATTAGGAAGGGATATTCTTCCGACTCTTCGGGTTGGGACTCCGACGCTAGTCTTGGTGAGGTGTTTAAGAAGTTAATGTCGAATATGGTCACGGTTGATCCAACGACAATAGAAGAAGATGATGAGATGCCGACATGGGAAGACCCGTGGGTTCATCACTTAAACATGCAGTATGGCGACCGGTTCGAGCAGAGAGAGCCTCCTACCGAAGACCAAGTCGTCCAGGTGAATATGGGAACTGAGGAGAATCCAAAGCCGATATTTATTAGCGACAGTCTCCTACCTGAGGAGAAGGAGGAGTTGATTTCTCTTATCCGGGAGTACATCGACGTGTTCGCCTGGAATTATGAAGACATGCCAGGTCTCGATCCAAATGTAGCGGTGCATCGTCTCAACATTAAGCCGGATGTCAAACCAGTCAAACAACAGCAAAGACGGTTTCGTCCGCAAATGATGGAAGCGATCGAAGCTGAAGTCAAAAAGCTCGTCGATTCGGGATTCATCCGAGAGGAGCAACATCCCGAATGGCTTGCTAATATTGTTCCGTTCCTGAAGAAGAACGGGAAGATCCGGATATGCATTGACTTCAGGGACCTCAATGCTGCTTGCCCAAAGGATGACTTTCCTCTCCCCATCACGGATGTCATCATCGACAACACGTGCGGGTTTGAGAGGATGTCTTTATGTATGGTTTCTCTGGTTACAACCAGATAAAGATGCATCCAGATGATGAAAAGCACACCGCATTTAGAACACCTCTTGGCGTATTCTGCTACACAGTCATGCCCTTCGGCTTGAAGAATGCAGGTGCTACATATCAACGAGCTATGTCGAAGATCTTTCAGGAACATCTCCGAAAGACCGTCGAATGCTATGTGGACGATCTGGTCGTGAAAAGTCGTGATAAGAAAGATCATATCAAAGACTTGAAGACCATGTTCGATTTGATGCGGGCCCATCAGTTGAAGATGAACCCTACCAAGTCTTTCCTCGGAATGGCTAGTGGAAAATTCCTGGGGTTCGTCGTCACCACCAAAGGTATTCACATTGATCCGGACAAAGTGAAGGCGATCAATGAATTGCAACCTCCGAGAAACCTCAAAGAGCTCAGAGGACTGCAAGGGCGATTGGCTTATATCCGTCGGTTTATCTCGAACCTTTCAGGAAAATGCCAACCGTTCTCCAGGCTCACAAAGAAGGGCGTGTCATTCGTATGGGACGAAGCTTGTCAAAAGGCGTTCGAGAGTATCAAAGAATATCTCTCGAAACCTCCCGTACTCGTTGCACCGAAATCGGGCAAACCGTTCTTGATTTATGTCAAGGCGACGAGCCACTCATTAAGTGCATTGCTTGCGCAAAATGATGATAACGGTCACGAGCAGGCGGTATACTACTTAAGCCGAACCATGGTAGGCGCAGAATCTCGATATCCCATGATTGAGAGGGAATGCCTAGCCTTAGTGTTCGCCATCCAGAAGATGCGGCATTATTTGGTTGGACAAACCATCTACGTCATCTCCAAAGTTAACCCGGTCCGAGTGTTCATGACTCAATCGGCTTCCATGAGCTGGCGATTAGCGAAGTGGGCTTTACTCTTGTCCCAATACGATCTGCACTTCAAACAGCAGAAGTCAGTAAAAGGACAGGCCATCTGCGATCTCCTGGCATCTAATCCAACGACGGACGCCGCCGAGATGTATGACGATTTACCTGATGAAACCCACGAAGTCAACGCAACTTCACACCAACAGGTGTGGCGTTTGTACTTCGATGGCGCTTCACGAGCAGCTAATGCCGCAAGTACTCCGGGATGTTCAAAGGTCTCCTCCGGAGTTGGAGTGGTCTTAGTTTCCCCAGGAAAACATGTGATGCCTCGAGCCTACTCATTAACTGAGCCGTGCTCGAATAACGTGGCAGAGTATAACGCACTGATTATAGGACTCAACTTCGCCAAAGAGCTGAGGGTTGAGTATCTCGAAGCTTTCGGCGATTCTCAACTAATCGTCAAACAAGTTCAAGGGGAATACGAAGTTCGAAGTCAGGATCTAATCCCGTATCACAAGATAGCGGTAGAACTGGCAGAATCGTTTGAAGGATTCTTTATCGAGCACGTGCCGCGATTGCAGAACACCTATGCAGATGCGTTAGCAGCTTTAGCTGTGTCCTTGGCACAGCCACCCGGGACAGAACAATTTGTTACGGTAGGAACTCACCAACTCTTAGTGCCGCTTCACGATGAAAATGGCAGGGAGGAAGAGGCCCAAGAGGTGCACACAACTCAGGCTGAGTTCGAACCTCGAGATTGGCGTTTCCCCATCATCGACTACGTCTTGCACGGAATCTTGCCAGAAGACGTGAAGGAGAGAGAGTCGATCAGACGAAGAGCTCCAAGATTCTACTATAATACGGAGAATCGAACGCTATACCGCAGGGGGTATGATGGCGTGCTGGCACGGTGTCTATCAACCAAAGAAGCTGAAGAAGTGCTTAAAGAAGCACATGAAGGAGAGTGCGGCGCGCACCAACCCGGTCCCAAGCTCTATGATCGCATCAGGAGAATGGGATACTTTTGGCCCTCTATGATGCATGAGGCAATCGTATATGCTCGGAAGTGTCACGCGTGTCAAGTACACGCGAATTATATGCACCAACCTCCGGAGCATCTGCATCCTTCGGTTACGTCGTGGCCGTTCGAGACCTGGGGAATGGACATTGTTGGTCCTATAAATCCCCCTTCGGTTAAAGGCGATCGGTTCATCCTGGCCATCACCGATTACTTCTCCAAATGGGCCGAAGCGGTTCTACTCAGAGAAGTTAAGACGAGCAACGTCATTGCATTCATCAAGCACCATATCATTTACAGACATGGTGTTCCAAGACGAATCATACATGACAACGGTCCTCAATTTATCAGCAACGCCTTCATAAGATTCTGCGAAAAGTTCAAAATTCAGGACATCTCGTCAACAGCCTATAATCCCACAGCAAACGGATTAGCTGAAGCCTTCAACAAGACTATCATAAAGCTCTTGTCAAAGCTTGTGAAAAATAACAAGCGAGATTGGGATGATAAGCTCGGAGCAGCTCTATGGGCCTATCGTACCACGGTACGTACACCGACTGGCGCAACCCCGTACTCATTGGTGTACGGATGCGAAGCCGTTCTCCCTTTGGAAATCCAAATTCCATCTCTTCGGATCGCTCTTGCAACTCAGATGACGACCGAGGAACAACATCAAAAACGCCTCGAAGAACTTGAGATGCTCGATGAAAAGCGCTTGGAAGCTCAACAGCATATTGAGTTTTACCAAGCCAGGATTTCTCGAGCCTTCGACAAAAAGGTTCGACAAAGGAGTTTTAAGGAAGGGGACTTGGTCTTAACCGAGAAACGTCCTATGATCCTTAACTCCAAGAAGAAAGGCAAATTTGAACCCAAATGGGAAGGACCGTTCGTAGTAGAAACAGTTTACTCGAACGGCGCCTATCGCCTAGTCACTAAAGATGGTGATCGGCTCATGATGCCAATAAATGGCAAATTTCTGAAGAGATACTATCCTTAGTATCCTCAGAAGAATTGAGGTACCGGGAAGTTCCCGGAAGAATACCACATCGGGGTATTCTTAGGGATAACCCGGTCGCTGATGAGCAAGAAATCAATGTTCGAATTCCGAATATTCCTGTTTGTCAGAACCTAACTCTCACAAGCACTCTTTTGCCGAGATGAGATTTAATCATTCGATAGATTAATCTTTCCTCACAAAACTCTCAGTGGTTTCTGACTACTCATAGTCGCCACCACACAATTCCCTTGGTCAAACCTTACTACAGTTAGGACCAAAGCCAAATTCCCCTCTCGATTCGTCCAAAGAACGAGAGGTCCACAAATCGATCGATCAAACCCTTCTACGGTTAGGATCGTTCTCAAATTTCCCACTTGGTCAAACCTTACTACAGTTAAGACCACAACCAAAATCCCCTCTCGATTCCTCCAATGAACGAGAGGTCCACTTTCAGAGTCAAATGACCAAACCTTACGACAGTTAGGGTCGTTTGAACCTTTCGATTCGATAATCAAACCTTACGACAGTTAGAATTATCCGAATCCTTTTCGATTCTCGGAGTGGAGATCCCACTCCTAGTTTCACCTGTCGGATCCTGGGGGTGGAGATCCCACCTCGAGTTTCCGTTCCTGCTGAAGATAGAATATAAAATTCTTCCTCTTCAGAGTCAAATGACCAAACCTTATGACAGTTAGGGTCATTTGAACCTTTCGATTCGAGTAACCAAACCTTACGACAGTTAGGGTTATCCGAATCTTTTTGATTCTTGGAGTGGAGATCCCACTTCTAGTTTCACCTGTCGGACCCTGGGGGTGGAGATCCCACCTCGAGTTTCCTTTCCTGCTGAAGATAGAATATAAAATTCTTCCTCTTCAGAGTCAAATGACCAAACCTTACGACAGTTAGGGTCGTTTGAACCTTTCGATTCGATGACCAAACCTTACGACAGTTAGGGTCGTTCGAAACTTTCGATTCGATAATCAAACCTTACGACAGTTAGGATTATCCGAATCTTTTCGATTCTCGGAGTGGAAATCCCACTTCTAGTCTCACCTTTCCCTTGGCTTTGCTTTCAGAAAAGACAGGGATGAAGTCGGCGCCTAATACGCGTTGCCGGGTAGTCTTTCCCGTGAGAAAGACGAAGTCTATGTATTCAAAGTCATAGCATAAAGTCTCGGAGGGTTCGCTCTCTTAGCACAACGTTACATACGGAACGGACCTAGACAAATCGCATGCTAGCCCGACACAAACGGTAGTCGGTAAAGGCACGTCAAACCCGTTGAGGGCTGGGGGTTGGCCAATAATCCCAAAGTCTATACCTAACACGTATAGCCGGTTTAGTCTTTTACCGATTAAAGAAGACACCACGGCATATCAAGAAACATCATATAAAAAGAAGCAAATAAGGAGTCTCTAATAAAAGATCAAGACAAAAGCATACAACAACAAGTTCGTCAACCCGAAGGCAGCTGACGACTAAGAATGTGAGACTCTAAACCGGAAAGCCTGTCCATATAGCTCTGCTCGAACTCTACCTGCACGCGAGCTCGGACAGAATCCTCGGAACTGCTCAAGACCTCAGCGGCTTCAGTTCGCAGCTTCATCAATCCCTCCTGTGTTGATCCCAGCTTGTCGAGCGTCCACTCACGAGAGCGCTCCAATCCAACCAGGTCCTCGGTGATTATAGCAGCAGACTCTTCGGCACGTCCCAAGGCCTCCTTCAGCCTAGCTATCTCTGCACGAGCGAAATCTAGGGAGCTGAGTAACTCGCCTCTGCTGGTGTCCTTCTTCGCCAGGTTGGCCATCAGCTGTGCAACAGAGTGCTCGCGTGAACGGAGCTCGCTGCTAATGGAAGATCTCAAGTCACGCCATTGAGTCATTCTATCCTCCATCTGAGAGGACATGAAAGAAGAAGCTCCACCAGCCTTCAAATCCCTCAATTCTTGAACCTCGGACTCCAGAGCAGTAAAATCAGCAGTGAAGGAATCAGCCAACTCTGGGTATCCTTCTTCCCTCATCATCAGCATGTGGCGAGAAAAGGAACGCCTAAACTGGTCAAAGCAGTATCCTCGGAGAAGAAGTTTCTCAATCATGCCATTATAAAAGGCGGCGAAGAAGTTGAGGTCCGCGCAAAAAATCTCTTTCTCAGGATCGGTATCAGCCAAAAGGACGCGGACGTACTCATGTAGAGATGACCGAGCTCCTGCAAACAACAATAGGGAAGTTAAGAGATTATTAAATACGACGAGGAAACCTGAGAGGAAATTCGAAGTATACCTGTACTGGCGGAACTTCCCTCGGGTGGAGGCACGGCAGAATCTGAGATAACAGCAGGATTAGCCAGGAAGGGTGCATCGACCCGTGCAGGCAAATCAGTCGTATCTCTCGGCTGTGGCAAAGAGACATGGCTCTCAGGCAAACTATCAGCCCCGGAAACTGCAGCAGCATCAGGCACAACGCCTGGTCCTACAGTTATACCTCCTTATTAGTCAAAATGGAAATTTAGGCAAATAAAGAGAATCGGGGTGATAAGATCATCAGGCATACCTGCAAGTCCATCATCTTCTGCAACACGGGGAGGGTCGGTAGTCAAGGGAGAATCAGTCCTGGTGGCTGATGATGTACCTGTGAGTGTATCGCTCGTAAAGGGCGGTCCCGCAGGTCCTCTAGCGGCCTGTTCAGCCAGCATATCGACTAGCAGCCCAGCGTCAGGACCACAGAAACCCGGCGCAGAGGCATTCCCCTGGCCTTCAAAACCTACATCACGAAAGGATTCACCCTCAGCCGAGTTCTCTTTCCCCATGATCAAAAGAGATATTATCAGATGCAGGTATACCTGAGTAAGAAGCGGTGGGCTCGACACTATACTCTGGCCCAAGATCAATGTTCAAATCGATGCCTAGAGAACCGTCATGGAGGGCGTCGCACATCTGCTGCACGAAGCAATCCATATTATCCGGACCAGGGGATGCAGGAGGCAATGGAAGTTCACCCTCTTCGAGGAACCCTGGAACACAAAGTACGGTTATGAGTCCCAGAAGGTAAATCATGTCAAAATATGGAAAGTAACGGAGGGTTACCTTCCTCCCTGTCGGCAAAGCTTCCGGAATCTACTCCATGAGAGCGTTGATCAACAGGAGGTCTATGGGCAACCTTCTTCCTTTTCAAAGGACCACCCCTCTGGGAACCAACGGGACGATTGTGCGAAGTTTGTCCACCAAACTTGGATTTCGCACGACGTGAGGCGAGAGGTTCATGGTCATCGGCCGATCCACCTGAAACAACAAGGATTATTTCACGTACCAAGGTTGAGGAGAAGCAAATCAAGAAGCATGACAAACCTGCATCAAGTTCTACTTGGTCGGCGTCTATGCCCATTTCCTCCTCACAAGCTTCATCGCCATCCGCAGGAAGGTGCTCTCCATCAACTCTGCTTGGAGGAGGAGATTGAGCAGGCCTCTTCCCCTGCCTCCTAGCAGCCGCCATAGCAGCCTGGACCAAGTGCTCGGACTCTAACTCCGAAAGGCTCTTTACACCTATGGATTCATAAGCCGAAAGGAACCACTTGCAGCTAAGGAAGGTGATCATCGGTTTGCGCTTATACGAAGGAAGAGCAAACTGAGCCCCGGTGCAACCAACCATAGTCCATAACCACGCTCGTATACCGTCGACAAGCCCTCCCTTAACCTGTAAACCACGGCTCGGGTTCCCAACATATAGTTGGTCGTAGCCGAACTGACGTGCGAAACGACATGGAAGGTAAGGCTCGATATGGCAGCGGTTCTTCACCCGAAGAACAAGATACCCGATGCGGATGTTCACCAGCCATCGGAAGCAACCGACGTCGAGAGCAGTCCGGTTAGTTCGGGGTTTCTCCATATCAGTCAACTCCTCGCCATAACGTCCAGAAAAGTGAGGAAAACATTTGAAGAGCTCCCAGTTCCGACGAACTTGAAGTTCTTGTTGCACATCTTCAAATTTCTTCCCAAGCCACCTACTCCTCTCCAACAGTTGCAGGAAAGGAACAGGGGTGTCAACGATGCGGGGAGCCGACATCAAGTCAGGCCGGTGTAGAACAAACCACGCCATCAAATAAGCATAAGGCAGCTCAACCTTCGGGCAGGTAAGCTCGGTCGAAGGCTTAGAACCCACGTGAGTAAGAACACGAACTACGCCCCTGAGCCCGCAATGAATGCTGGCCACCATCGCTGGAAGCAAGGACAGCTCCCTCCCATAGGCCAACTGGACTGCCGGGAAGAGCACCTCGACTGGTAAGTCATCCGAAGACTGGTATGGCACAACGCACTTCTTCAACCAGAGTGCGAGGTAGCCGGCCAACAGAGACCGAGGCTCTATAGACTTCTGCGCACGACGGAGGAAAGAACGGAACGTGGTCCCGGCGGGAAAAGCTCCCTCGGCGCTGGCAATAGTATAAGAATGAGTTTCATTCTTCTCCATCAGCTCGTTAATAGTGGTGAAGTCCAAGACATCCAACTCACGGATAGGTCCAACGAAATCACCCTCCAGGTTTTGAAACAAATAAACGGCGAACTGCTTCAAGCTGATCTTCTTCTTTGTCTTAGCTGGAGCAGAAGTTTGGAGCAGTGAAGTATGGTAGTGACATGTGAGATCCCAAAGCGTGTCATACATATCAGGGCTATCTTTCTTTAGCAAATCCAACTGCTGGTTGGAAGGAAAGTACTCCTGATACGGGCAATTCCCCATCGGAAGGCCCGAAACCTGGTGCATCTCATGAAGAGCCAGCCCTAGTTCCCCGCCGCTTGTGAGGAAAGTGTTGCTATCAGGCACGTATGTCTCTAACAGTGCCAAAAAGTGGCGGCAACTGACTGGGATCCCGTACATGGTAGCTCGTATGGGCGCATATAACCCACTATCTTTCAGATCCCTCTCCCACCTTCCCAGAACATAGCCGGTCATGCGGGTCCACCACCCCTTGCCCGGCGAAGAAGCCCAACCGTAGCATCGGTAATCCAGTGGAGGTAGCTGTCTTCCAAGCTGAGCTAGACGGTTCTTCACGGTAAGAGCAGCCGCCGACACCTCGCCTGGAGGTGCGGTGTCGAGACCCATGATCCCGGGTCGAAGGCCGCAAACGGATTGATACCCAAGAGAACCGGGATTCTTATGGTGAGAAATGTATCCGCACTGAACGTGGATAGCAGCGTTGGTAAGAGGCCAGGACATCTGTCGCCCCACAGCCTGTCTCTCCAAGAGAGTAAAAGAACACTGGCGAGGAATGGAGGGAATATATAAAAGAGCTCCCTCGTCGAGGGTTAGCCAATGCTCCTCAGCAAGAGTCAGCACGGCAGGATCCTCGGTGCGATCCCCGAATAGGAAATCTGGCTTCTTTAAAGCCTCAGTAGAAGTAGCATCTGCGGTAAGGGGAGCATCGGTGATAAGTTGGCGTAAACAGTGACGCCCTCCCTCCTTTATCAGACGGCAGAATCCGTCCGAACGATCATGGCCAAACTGCGGAAGGGGATCGATGATCTGCCTAGCGGAGGCTGAAGAGAACACTTCCTTGCTGCAACCGGTAGGGGCATGGTGAGGGAGACTACCCCCGGGAAAATCGACTGCAACAGAGCATGAAGATGGAGTCAAAAAAAATTCATGTCATAAGATTACTTGCGGGATAACCGGAGTGACGATTTCGAGCGTCCTACACCGAGAGGACGGTACGTATCATCACGTAGATACCGTGATAATATATACCGACCTATAAGGTATAAGACGACACGAGATCGCCCCGATATATCCGAAGACTTGAATTGGCTAAAGCAAAACAAGTCTGAAACCTTAACCCCCGCGGGAGGGGTATCGGTTCTTCCTTTATGACCCGCGAAAGGTCAATTCGGGATACAGACCTTAACCCCCGCGCGAGGGGTATCGGCTCTTCCTTCATGACCCGCGAAAGGTCAATCCGGGATACAGAAAATCAAAATCCTCACCCCCATAAAAAGAAGCCGCTGAAGAAGATACAGCGGGAGCCTCCTCCTCGCTGTGCTGCGAGCGGGAGCGACTCCTGGAAAGCTGAGCACGACGAGAAGACATCACAAATCTGCAGTGAAGAGCAGTACATCAGGTACAACATATAATACACGAAATATCGAAAAAGGGGAAATTAAGCACTTGGACTTGAAATCCTATAAGCAAATAGGACTTTACAGTTAAAGTCTAATTAAACCTACGAATTTCGTGCATGCAAAACGATAATCATCGTTTCGCGATAAATTCTGACGAAATACCCGAAATACCCCCCGTGCTCAAGGCCAAATTCAGGTCAAGGACACGTGTGACTCGGGTCGTGGTCATTATACTTGATCATCTAACGTCCCGGTACCCTATAATTCTGATCAAATTTTGCAAATAAGTCCTTTTGTAGAATTTGGTCAGTTTTACATAAAAGCCCCTCCTCGAACTTTTGGTTTTGCATCCACGTGCCTTTACCAAAAATTCGATCAAGGGTTTGGGGTCAACACTCTCTGAATTTCAGCCCCAAATTCGTGGTTATTTTGCAAATTAGACCCCAGAAAATTATATGGGCTGTTTTGCAAGTAAAGCCCTCCAAACAATTCCTTTGATCTCCTTGCACAAAGCACCCCCTCTCTTAAGGAAACAAACATGAACCCTAATCCCGAATTTCAATTCATGTTTGCACAAAAACCCCCACAAAATTTCAGCCACATTTTGCAAACAAGTCCCTCAAATTTCGGCCATCACCTATTTTGCACAAAAACCCCCAAAGTTTCGGTTCTTTGCAATAAACCCCCCAAAAGTATATCACATACATAATCCCTAGCCTATTTGCAAGCATAAAAATGCAAATTTTACAAAAGAATAGGAGGATGGAGGAGGAGATTTTACCCAAATCAAATAAGTTTCCCTTTGAGCTTGGAAATGGAGGCCGAGACCTTCGTTTGGAAGAGGAGAAAAATCCGGCAAATGGGTACCCACCAAAACCCGAGCTTTCTCTTGATTAGATGTGTTCTTCAAAGCTTTAATGGAGAAGTTTGAGGAGGAAGAAGAAAACCGAAAAAAATATATAGGGGGGAAGCTCGGTTTAAGAGGGAGATTTTTCTCTTGAAATTCAAAATAAGGAAAGGGGGGGGACCATGCCTAGGTGTACAAGGACAAAAGAAGAGAGAGGGGGGGACCACTAGGGGAGAAACACCCCTAGGGGTGTCTCGGCATTGCCGAGACACCCCCAAGGGTGTCTCGGCATTGCCGAGACACCCCAAGGGTGTCTCGGCTATGCCGAGGCACCCCGGGGTGTTTCGCCCGGGTTTTTAGCTTCTACACAGTGTTTCGTCCCCCCGGATGGCCATTTCAGCCCCCGAATGATTTTCGATCCCCCGATGTTTATTTTCATCACCGGCGATTGAGGATACGGTTGAACCTCACACATCAACCCAAGCGGTTCCTAAACCCTAAGGCGGACGCCGGTCAACGCGTAACCTTAGGTCAACGCCGGACAGCGCGTTGCGACAAAAGTCAACACGTGGCGACGAAAGTCAACACGTGATGACAAAAGTCAACCCAAGCGGTT